>OVAN01001612.1:0-39344 GCA_900406275.1 Anastatica hierochuntica
GGTTAATTATAACTTAGTGAATTGAGCTGAGATGGTTCTTATTTGCTTCCTCTTAAACAAACTAAAATCCTGATGACATGAATTCCCTGAGAACACCCTATGCCTAGCGCCTTCTTCCAATTGTTTTACAACTCTNCTTCCAATTGTTTTACAACTCTAGTTTTCATTGCTTTCTTTCTTGTTTGCGAATTTTGTTTCCTTTTACCAAACTTCTTTTTCCGCTTTAGCACGTAATTTATTCAATAGTTCTTAGCACACTTTGGTCTTTGTGGATTCGATACCCGAACCACTACAACGTACTAGCTGTACGCTTGCAGTGATTTCTTGGGTGAAAACCTGAGCCATCACAAACCATAGTCATATGTGATCGAGATGATTGATGGGACTCTTCTTTCGGTGGTATAGCCACAAATTGTCACGTTTATAAACGTGACAAAGTTTAGAAAAATTATATATATATCAAAAAAATTGTGACAAATTGTGACAATATATCTATGATTTTGCCACAAACTTTTTCATGACATCTTTGCCACGGACTATTTTTGTGACAACTTTGCCACGTAATTTCAGTGGAAAATTAATGCAAAATATATACACGTTTCCGCGTGTAACAAATTCGTTGTTATTTTTGTCATGATATTGTCACGTTTTGTCAAGTTTATATGTTTCGTGACTTTTGCGTGAATTTTGACACGTATATGTCATAGCAAATCGTGGAAAAATATAGCCACATTCTTGTTTGTTAAAAAATCATGGCTAATTTTGTCACGATATTGTCGTGTTTTGACATGTTTATGTGTTTCGTGACCTTTGCTTGACTTTTTTGTGGATATTTTCACTAGCCACAATTTTTTGTGATATTTTTGTGACTACAACCCTGTTTTTTACTAGTGTAGTATTAGTACACAACCGTTAGTATAATATGTTCTCGAAATTTCAAGAAAGTTGAGAGTTATTAGATTTTAGTGTGATATCATTCTCTTTTATTTTTTATTAGAAATTAGGGTTTGCATGATAATTAGTGCCTTGTGGATCAAATAAACTTAAAAACAAATCCTGAAACCCTAACCATCGGAAATTCATAGGAAATTTTCAACAAATTTTCTACGGTTTGGGGTTTATTGTTTTAAAAAAATCGGTAAATGTATAATTAACACCTCATCCACATATTTAGTAAATACTTACAACAAAACTTCACATTTTATCTACGAGAATATTATTATTTACAAAATTTACAAGTGCGTGTACATATATGATCGAAATTGATAACATTAGTACATAACGGTTAATAACATATGTTCTTTAAATTTCATGAAAGGTGAGAATTATTAGATTTTAATGTGAAATAATTGTTTTTTACTGTTTTTTTTGTTAGAAATTAGGATTTACATAATAATTAGTTATTGCTCAAATAAACTTAAATATAAACCACTAAACCCTAAACCGTCGGAAATCCGTAGGAAATATCCTCCAGATTTCCGATGGTTTAGGGTTTAAAGCTTCAAAACAATAGCTACATGTGTAACTAGCACCTAATTCATATATTGAATAAATACTTGCAACAAAAACTCAACTTATATCAATTAAAACACTAACATTTATAAATTTACAAATGTGAGTACATATATGACCGAAAGTAATAGTATTAGTATATAACGGTTAAAAATATAAGTCCGTGAAATATCACGAAAGAAGTTGGGGATTTTTAGATTTTAGTGTGGTATCATTGTTTTTATTTTCTTCTTTATAGAAACTAGGGCTTACATGATAATTAGTGGTATTGTGGCTCAATTAACCTAAAAACAAATCTATAAACCCTAAATCATGAGAAATTCATAGGAAATTTCCTACGAATTTTTGACTGACACATAAATTTGCTACTAGAATTTTCGAACACTTGTGCATGTATGTTGGGGTTAAAAATTGTCCCGACGAAATCGATGCCTGAAAAGGACTACGAGGACAACGTTTTCTCCTTCGTGTACAGGAATCGTAAGAATATCTGAAAACTTTGAGATTCTCATCGTTCAGGTTATCTCTTCCCGACCTGGCTTCAAAGCTTCGAAGATAGTCGATCATAACCAATCTCCGTATAGAGTCTGTCCATTCGCAAGCAACTAGAGCATCCAAGTGCTAAGGTTAGCATCGATGGTTCTCGGATAACTCTCACGACGCCACACGATACGTCCTCCGGAGCGGTACGAAACTACCAAAAGCGTTGAAGAACCGCGTCGCTTCGAAGAAAGTCTAAACGCCGATTGACGCCAAACCTTCGAACGAGTCTTAGAACCGATTAACGACTGAACTAGAGGTCGATCTATACGTCGATTGGAACAAATACCGGAGGTCCATCTTGGCGCCAATTGGCGCCAAGACCAAGGCATGGCCTTGGTGCCAAGACAGAGTGTCTGTCTCTGCGCCGGTTGGCGCTGAGACGCGGATAACGTTCAGCCGTAGTCCGTTGACTGAACCACGTCCTTTTCGATCGTCATTTCCTCCGAATCGTCACTTGATCGTCTCTCGTTTCGTCTCGATTGGAGTTTCCGTCAAACCGTCATGAGAATAGTCGCAAGGATTTGTGCTTTCTGTGGACTTCGTGTCAATCGTATAAAACGACGACGGTTAACTTAAATACTAGAAGAGTCTAAACTATACGATTGGCCTTATCGGTCCACGAAGCTGTTGCCGCTTATTCCTACGAGAAACGGTTTTCCGCGATAAATCGTAAAAATCACTTAGTCGCGAAACGGCCCGAAAGGGCCCAAATCGCGATAACAGTCCACTTACGATTTTGGGCGAGAACCGACCCNATCTCGAATAGATATAGGCAAATCAGGGAAAAAGGAATATTTCCACGAAAAGATACACACAAATCTGGACGAGAAAGGAAACGAGCCAAGCCCACGAAGACCTATATAAAGGGTGCGAAGGAAGAGATGAAGAAGAACTTTTCGCCACCACAAAACACTTAAAAAAAACTAGGGTTCTTACTTTGTTTTCGTATACGAGCTGCGTCTCAACTAGGTAACGAGTTTACGATGTAGTTCTAGGGTATTCACCAACAGTTCGCGGCCACGGCTTAACACCGGTTGCGCACGCCCCGATCACGAATTCGAATAAGATCCCGTAACTTTCTTCGTTATCTGTGTCTGTCGAATCGTTCTTTGTTTATGTTTTTCGTTTACTTTTGATTCGCTTTCGTATTCATTCTGTATTCGTCCACGTTTACCTATTCTTACGAATCTTATTACTTTGCCACCGTTAAATGCATGTCACTTCGCAATCTGTTTCGTATTGATTCACTTTCGTTATCAACTTGTTTCGTTTCGTAATCTTTTTCTCTTAGTTTCGTATTTCTTATTTATTAATTTTTTCATTCACTGCTTGATCTGTCGATCTTTGGCTACAGAGAGTCCGTGAACCACATAACATTGACAGTGAGAATTTCGGTTCCCACAATGCACAAGTCATTTAAGCCTTTTCTCTTCTCTACTCTTTTTATAAAGCACGCAATTATCATATAAAAGACAACCTTTTTTCAATCAAACTTTCTTGAGAATTTTCTCTTCTTGTTTGTGTGTAATATCAAAAATTATTCAATCAACTTTGGTGGTGTGTAATATCCATTTAAATATGTTATAGGATCAGCAAGAGTCTTCCACAACTCTTGTGGGACCATTCGATCCATCTCCCTTGTCTTTGAAGCTTCACAGTTTCATAGCAGCAAATGGTATTAGAGCCACTCTAGAAGTTGAGTTTTCTGCTTCTTATGGTTATTTCTTGTTCGATATTGCTAGTAGAAATTATTCATTCGTATTCCAAAATTCAAAACTATGTTGTGCAACTTTTGTTAACCAATTCGGTATTCTAGAGCTGCTTTAAGGTTGTTAATCATCATAGAACACAAGTTATTTTGTGAACAATCTCGAGCATTCCGTTGAGACCAATCTCGGCAACAACAACATTGGTATAAGGTTTCAGCCTCTATATTTCTTTTTTTTTACTTATCAAATTTTCTATTTTTGTAGTAAGTTTTCAGTTTGGCCATTGCACTCTTCCTGTATTGCAAAAACAGACCATTGAACTTCATTTCGGATTAGCGAAACATTAAAAATGATGGAGCTATTCCAGAAAATTTCGACCCCGAGCTTAGTAACTCCTATTCCTTACCTTTAACATTAGTGTTCAATATCTTCCTCACATGATTTTACACTGGGACAATCTAAGTTAAGTCCGGGAGGATTCTTATTGTTACTATTAATTATTTTTCTAGATTTTTGAGTCGTTTTGAAGCTTTTTCAAAACAAAAACGTTTTTGTAGAGTCAAACAGTCCGAATACGAACTTTACTTTGAAAAAACTGTGTCACTAATGACTATTGTCCATAGCATCGGTGTTTTATTGCAGTCTAGCTAACAAGAAAAGCTCTGGGGATCAGCTAACCAAGGCACGATGTCACTTGATATCAAGATAATTCTAAGCCACTCAATAATTAATGAAATTAAATTTCTCTTCTTGAGGCCTTGTATACATTGAATAAGTCTCCTTTTCAGACCCTATGATAAAAAGTCAACGGTTCCTCTTTTCTTTCCTTAATAAAAATTTACAACAAAATGCTTATGCATATTGTAAATTTTGGAACTAATAAAATCTGAATGTGCTTTAAAAAAGAAAATATATTGATAAAAATGAAATGATACCCTAGAAAAATAAAAAAAAAATCTATTCTTGGAGGTTGAAAGAAAAAATAAAATGATTTCGTAGAAAAGTAGAGAAAAATCAGACTCTAAAAAGCATATAAAAGTGAATAAGGAAGAGGAAAGGAATCGATTGTGGGCCAAAAATTATTGGTGTCTTGATTGAGTTGACTATATGTATTTTATGATCGATACTACTTCAAAGAGACTGCACACTATAGATCTAGGGCGTAGTGATGGTGACGTTGTCAGACTAGTGGTTATTATTAAAGGTTCTATCTAATGTCGACCCGGGTGTTAGTGGAAAATGATTGTCTAAGTTGCCTATTTGTTCAAAAAGTAAAGGAAGTTTCCTAGTTTTAAAAAATCTTCCCTATTCTTCATTTTGTAAGCTCGGGGACGAGCTAAAAGCTAAGTCCGGGGGTGTTGATAACAACATTATTTTACCACTTTTTCTTTTCGATTTTAATATGTTTACTTGTTGTTTTATACAATTATCAATGATAAGAAGTAGCTTTCCTCTATTTTTGATATTTCAAGTCATTTCAGGTCAACCAATGTATTATGGAACATTATGGAGCTAAGTGGACTGTTTCCAAGCAATTGAAGTATCGTCCAAGATGAAGACCTTTACCTCATTGGTTTTCTATTTAATTTGGATAGAAGCTATATATTTGACTTAGATTTCATATAAAGCTTTTTTCACATCATTCAAATTTTTGGATCAAGATTTATATAAATACTTCTGAAGACTCGTCCAGCTATCTCGCGAATGAAGGGTGCAGAGAAATGTCAAAACAAAAGGAAGGAAACTTAGGTCTCAAACAAGACATTATTTAGAATCATTTGGCTCTATTCCAAGACTTTTAGAGCCCAAAGACTAAACTCAAGGCCCCTTTACATGAAGCCGAACATTTAGAGACCTTAAGACTCGGTTTTACACATTTGACCTATTAGTAAAGATGTATTATAAATAGTTGTTTTAAACTTTTATTTCGGGGAGACTTATTAGGTTTTTGATCGAATAAGTGCCTAAAGAGACGGGAAGGGTACCCTTTGGGTTCATGCCCTTTTTATCCTCCAAAGGATCCATCTCATCTCAATACGTTCATATTTTGTCCATCATTCAGTTTTATCTATCATTCTCCCTTTGATTTGATATAATTCTTGTTATTATGTTTCATTTCAGATTTACATGTCTTTGATTTATTAGTTTAAATGTTATACAATAGGTGACATGGAGTCAATTAGTTTGCTTGAATAGAATTACTAAACATTTAGGCTTGATCAATAACGTTATCATCTTTGCTTGGACTATAAGGCTATTTTCTTGCTACGCCAGTTTGCAAGTAGATCCTAGGTTAATATGAATTCAAAAAGCTTGACATACTTCTAGAACTAGTATGCAATGAGCCTTTCTATATAGGAAACGAAAGTGGATAGATATAGAACTGTTAACAATCAACCATAACCGAATTTTGCGTACACTTCTTCTGCAAGGATCATGTGAAAGTCGAATCCCTTGGTTGTTATGTGCATGGAATTTAGAACCTCGAAAGTGGAGATGATTTATAGTAACGGTTGTATTCTAGACCAAAGGATTATGCCCCTAGTTAATCTGAAATTCTGCTTGCGTACTTTGACTTCCTGATGTATGATGCATATCGATTCATCAATCTATCTTTTGTAAATTAGCATATAGAATAGGTTCCTTTTCATATATAAAACCCTAAAAACCAAATAAAATCTCAAAACCCCGTTGCATATTTTGTTCTTAACTTAGTCCAAAATCAATGGATTTTTTGTGTGAATATCGTGTCCCTCTGGATTTGATCCCTAAGTATTACTAAGATGTTGATCACTTGCAACCAGGTTTTAGTTGGTGTAAAACTTTACCCCACATCACCTCTTCTATCTTATTGATTGATGTTGGGGGTTCACTTGTAATATATGTCCTATAATCTATTGGTCAATTTCATTTATGTCGACATGTGACCAAGCAAAGAAGTCAAAATTAGACCCAAGGCAACCAATCAGCCTTTTTCATAGATTAGTAGGCAGTCTTGATCCTATGTGAGATTGTTTTTTCACCTAGAGTTATAGGAACGTCGTCTAGTTGTCCACTTACAACCCTTTTGATGGACAACATGAGGTGATCTCTATAATTGCTATAAGATAAGAAATTTACTTTCATAATCATCAAGTAGCATAAGAGAAAGTTCTCATGATATCCCTTGATTTTTTTGACTCCTCATGGAGTAGTAAAGTGCACAACATGTTGTAAAGTAAATGATACTACTCCCATTTCAGGGATCCAATGGTGAACCATATTCATGTTGTAGGTTGAAGTGTAGTAAATCACCAAGAAATTCGTTGACAAGTTTCCTCCTTCTGCGTAGATAGGGAGAGTTACTTCTCCTGTAGTTGCTTCACTTCTCCGCTAAAAAACTAGGGAACTAGCTTTCTTTGTCATGATGTCATTCCATCCCCATGTTAGTGTAAGTTTCCAGAAAGAGTACGCTTGTGGAGCTCCCATTTCCCACGAGTATTCTCCTCACAAAAAAATTTGTAACAATCAAAGATACCTTCTCTTGATCTTCTATTGTGAAGCTTATGGCATATATTTGGAGATTTTTATTCTTTTGCCTCCTGATTTTTTGGACCGTTCTTCGCAACCTTTGTACTTCTATTGGTTCTTGTTGTCTGCTTAATGACGTCGGCTTCAGAACCTCCTGATATGGCATGGGTTACTTTTTTCTGTCGTGTTTGTAAAGCAAGAGCAATTTTAGGGAGCACAAAACTTTCCTCCCTCTTGCTCATCTTGACATCGGTATTTTAAAGAGGAATTCTCGTACGTATATTTTTCAGTAATTCATTATCTTGTAGAACATGCAATCCTCTGTCCAATAATTGCGGTCATTGTCGAACTTACACCACTTGGCAGTGTTTTAATGATTTTCTGGTTGTTTCATCTTCTGGTGACCTCGTGGCCCATTTGCCTCAAAATATCAACTAACTTTGTCTTTCATATCAAGAGATTGGTGATATGAGACCAAGTTTCCATTGCCAATCTTTTACCTTATGTTATGTGCAAGGACTGATGGTTGCTCTTGTTTTTGCTTCTTCCTTATGCTTCTTTGGCTGGCCTTAGGTATGATTTGTCGTTCGTTCAACGTTTTTCGTTTGTTTGACCCGTGACTCCGATTTTGGGTAATGTCCCCACTTATAAGCTGGGTCTTTCTCTCACTTCACCTGTGTTCATGCTATTTGGAGCATGTCTTACGTAGTATTGCGTTGATACTTTGAAAATCCCATGTAGAGATCATTGTCTCAGTAGACCTCTTTCGAACATCAAGGTTACAATAGATGTATTGCACCCATGTGATAGATACATTCTTCTATTAAATTATGCCACATAGCTACATAGGGCTTTGCGCTATGTTTCATGACTCCGTAGAGGTAATCGTCAATCTTCTCCAAACTCATCTTGCTTGCGAATCTCAACACAAATAAATCCGAGAGGCATAAAAGGAACGAATTTACTCATTGGATAGGTTGATGAACCAATATAGGCTAGATCTCGCGAGGCCTGATTTGAATCTCTTGCACATCGCGGCTTCTCTTCATTTTAGATTGCTATTGTGAGTATTTTCTGCCTATATTGGGTTATGTTGAGTCAAGTTTTACCCCAACTAAAACCTAGCAGCAAGTGTCCAACATCTGCAGTAATATTTAGGGATCGAATCCACATGAACTAGCAGTCACACTTAGAACCTTTATGATTTTTGACCTAAGTTAAGAAAAAGATATGCAAGGTTGTTGTCACTATTTTTGTTTGTTTCTATTTTTTATGGATGTAAATGAACATACTTTATATGCTAATGTACAGAGCATAGATCAATGAAAAGATATGAATCAAACGGCAAAAAGTTAAAGTAAACGAGCAGGAGTTAAAAATGACTAGGGGGATAATGTTTCAGTCTCGAACACAACCACAAAGGTAGATCCTCTCCACTTTCGAGGTCAAGGGACTTCAACTTTCGTATTGCCTTAAAATAAATAAACATGCATTAATTCGATCAAGACTGTTTGTTCACGATTCGAAATCGGTCTACTTTCGAAGCCTACTTAGAAAGGCTCATCAAATACTATATCCAACGGTAAGTAAACCTCTTTTAATGCAAACCATTATAGATCAATTCACAAACCAGCTTCGTATGTGAACAGCATTAACGTACGTGCAAAAATGATAACGTTGTTGATAAAACCTAATCGATTAGTAATCCTATTCAAGTAATCTCATTGATTCCTTGTAATCTACTTCCTAACATGAAAACTAATGGATAAAAAAATGTATATGCGAAATCAATCATGGTAGTAACCATTCATATCAAATCAAAGAGAGAAGGATAGATAAAACCGAATGATGGAAGAAATATGGATGTACTGAGATGAGATGAATCCTTTGGAGGCTACAAAGGGCAAGACCCCAAAGGGTGTCGTCCCTGCTTCCATAGGAACTTATTCAATATAAAACCCAAAAAAACTCTCTTCAAAACAAAAACTAAAACAACTATTTATAGTACTTTTCCTCATTTGGTCAAAATGTGTAAAACCGGGGCTTAAGGCCTCTAAATCTTGAGTTGAGTTCTTAGGAATGAAATGGCTTGGAATGTACCAACTTGAGAGTGGAGAATATCTGGTTCGAAACCCAAATGGTCTTCCTTTTATTTTGCCTTTTTGCGCACCTTTCATTTGCGAGACAGTTGGACCAGTCTTCAGTAAAATTGGTGTAACTCTTTGTCCACTTATCCAAATGAGCTGAAATCACTTGAAGATGAAAGATAATTCAATTATGTAGCTTCTCTACAAGTTGTATCAAAATTCATCAATGGTAAGGCCTTCGAATTGGATGATACTTTTGATGATTGAAAAATGTTAAGAAACTGGCTTTTGATCCAATTAGCTTCATAAAGCTCCAAAATGCATTGTTTGACCTGAAATGATTTGAAACACTATAAAAACAAGAAAACTACCTCTAATATCATAAAATTGTGTAAAAACACTAAGAAAACCAATCAAAATTCATAGGAAAAGTTGTAAAATAATGTTGTTATCAACTCCCCTGAACTTAGCTTCTAGCTCGTCCTCGAGCTAAGAAAACAAAGAAAAGAGAAGAGATTTTGAAAACTTGGAACATTACCTTTACTTTCTGAACAAATTGGAAACTTAGACTATCATGATCCACTAACACCAGAGTCGGCAGTAGATAGAACCTTCAGCAATCTCAACAAGTCTAGCAACGTCCCCGATTCAGCCACGATCAAGAAGAGTGACCCAGAACCTCCATCACCACTCTCTAAAATCTACAGCGTGTGGTCTCTTCGTGGGAGTATCGATCAAAGAACACATAGACTCAACTTAAACAAGATCTTAAACAATTTCAGCCCACAATCGATTCTTTTCCTCTTCTTTATTCACTTTTAAATGCTTTTTAGAGACTGATTTCTCCCTACTTTTCTAGGGTGTCATTTTATTTTTTTATCAGCCTCTGAGAATCGGCTTCTCCCTACTTTTTTTGGGTATCATTTTATTTTTTCTATCGATCTATTTTTTCTTTTATTTTTAAGCATATTCATATTTTATTGGTTCTGAAATACAATATGCATATGCACTTTGCTGAAAATTTTAATTAAGGAAGGAAGAGCGGAACCGTAGACTTAATTTTGTCAGGTTCAAAAAAGGATTCTGATTCAATGTATACCAATCCCCAAGGAGAGAAAATTAAGTTCATTTTAATGTTGAGTGGCTAAGGATTACCCTAATATCAAGTGATATGTTGCCTCGGTTAGCTGATCCACCTGCACTTTTATGATCGGTTACACTACAGTTAATCACTAATACTATGGACACTAGCCCTTAATCATGTCTTTAGTTCAAAGTTAAGCATTCTTCCGGATTACTCAATAAAACATTTTTTGAATAAATTTTAAAACAACTCAAAAAAAAAATGTGTCAAAAATAAAGAAAAAAGAAGCATTAGTAACAATAAGCATCCCCTGGACTTAACTTACACTGTCTCGGTACAAAATCAAGTAAGGAAATTACTGATAACTAATGTAAAAGGTTGGAATAGGATACAGTTAGCTGGTTGGTCGAAACTATGGAGAAATATACGGCCATATGTGATGTTTCGGTAAACCGAAATGAGGTTTAATGGTCCGTTTTTACAATCTAGGAACAATGCTTCGACCAAACTGAAAATCTACCGCCAAATATCATATTTTAGTGATAAAAATAAAATTTTATGGCATGAGCTACTACCATATTTGATTTGGCCAATTTTGGTCTCCAGAAAGCTCAGTTTGACTCGTTTTGGTGAAAATTGGGATGTTCTTGATTCGGGACCATTTCAGGGCTGATCATTCTTGATAATTGACTTCTCCATATGCTAATTAAAGGTGAATCTTTAGTTTAACATCTTGATTGGCTTGGCGGAGCTCGATTTTGCTTTGGTCGAGTTTTCTTAGGTTTCTGGCTAATCCAGTGCTCCAGGATGAAATGTTTGCGTCTCCAAAACTATTTGGGCTATCCTTCATAAACTTTCAACTCTTTCCAGGAATCTTTAATTGTAAGACTTGGTTCAAGTCCTAGATAAGAGTTTCGACTAAGCCGAATTCGTCGGTTTTGTGTCTCCGTTGAGCCAAAGTCTTGTGATTCTTTCATCCAGCCAAGTTCTCACGTTTTCTAAGTTTATTTTATGAGGATGATCAGGCGTGATATTTGGTTTGGCTTTGATTGCTCTTTAGATGCCCCAGTTGTGGCCTTTGTCCTTTTGATCGCATTTTTGAGCCTTTGAATGTAGTTGAAGAAAAACGTTGTCTTGATCAAAACATTTATAGCCTCAAAATTATTCTTATTATGGTCACAATACACCATGGCTTTGATTAAAACCGATGCTTTTTCTTAAAGTTCCTTTGTTGACCAATTTTTTGCAATATTGCCTCCATAGCCTCGCCTTTGAGTGTTCGGGTCATTCGGAGTGAATTGATAGCTCGAAATATTCCTTATGACCTGCATTATGAACTGTAAAGTTTTTTTGTTAATTTCTTACTTGGCGAGAATGGTTTGGCTTGATTTCAAAAATTTGCTCGGTTTGAGAATCTTGTGGCTCGAAGTGTGTGAAGTGTTCTTGAACGTCCTAGCCCTTGAAAAACATCTTAATTTTTTATATTGATGATGATTTGGATGCTGGTCTTGATCCAACCAAAAAAATGCGAAAACGACATGTTTGGATAGTTTTTCTCGGCCAATGGCTTGTCCGCAAGGGGTATGGGTGGTCGGGTTAGGTAAAATGGATGGTCGGATGGGGAACATTATTGGGGAAAGGTCTGACTGGTTGCGGGGAGTGCTGGGACCATAGTTGGATGTGAGATGCTTCGCGGCAAGTGGTGGGCGTTAAGTGCCACGGTCGTTTGAGGCACATGGACCGTGACATCGGTCGGGGTAGGGAAAGGAGGAGGCAGCCGGTGCTGGAGTTGTCATGGGCCAGCATCAGGAGCTTGATGGGGGCAGGGAGGAGCTGGCTGTGGCACCAGGTGGCGAGCATATTCGATCGGGTTTTGCCATGAGCATGCACGCGACCAATCGTGTACCTTGCGTGCCTCGGATGGCTTGTCCAAACGTCCGGACATGTCCGAATTAGTTTATTTCCAAATTTCTTCGATTCCAAAATGTGTTCCTATGAAAACACAAATTATGAAAAAAATTGATTAAAACCTTATAACACCAAAATTAACCAATATTAATCCTAGGATGTTCTGCTAAAAAGCAAATTAAAACAAAAACTTAAAAAGGATAGAATATGGGTTGCCTCCCATAAAGCGCTTGCTTAAAGTCTTTAGCTCGACCCTGAGCATTTTTATGTGATGAGGATGCTCATATAGGAGGCTTGTGACTTCCTTTCCTCGTGTCCCAGATGAATCAACTTAAATTCTCAATGAGTTCCTGAGCTTTCTTCTTCTATTCATTCCATGGAGTACAGATGAGAACCTGAAATCGTCTTGGATGGAAGTATGAAGGTGTTGCTCATCTTGGATGACTTCATGATGATATTTATAAATTCCTTAGTCTATTTAGACCATTCTTTAGCAGCTCCTACTGCTTCCAAGACTTCTTTTTCAGTTCTGAAAATTTTCTCGCGTTTAAGAGCAAACCGAGTTTCTTAGCTCGATTTTATAACTTGAATCCTTAGGGTCCTCATCCAAGGAATGTAATACACCATATTAGACCATTTTCAATGGGGTAGTTGAATAAAATATTCAATAGTTGAAACACTAGCATTGGGGTAGTTGAATTATGAAAAATGCTTATGTGGATTAAACTGTGTTGAATACTTTCAGCTAGTTGAATGCAAAAAGTGGGCCATACAATGACACATGTTGAAATGCAAATGGAGAAGGTGGTGAGAGAGTGAATTTTTGAGATTTTTTTTATCCCCTCAACTTATTGAAGTTCAATTATTTTGTATTAAACACTTTTAAAAGAAAAAATTATATCAAAATTCATAAATTTTTATGATCTATAAAGAGAGACTAATTTTATTAAATTTGGATTCAGATAAAAACTGTCAGATTTCACTATTATTAAAATTTTAAACTAAAATGAATGTTAAATAATGAGGTGGAAGAGAGAGAACATGATGTGGAGGGTGTTGAATTTACAAATCATTGTACATAGTCTGAGTAAAACACGGCTGGCCAACCCTACAATCATGTGGATAATTCCTTTCCTTGTTGTCTTTAGGTATATCTTCAAAGCGTATGAGTTTTAAAGTGCCTTCTCTACACGTTTTTCTTCATATTCTTCAAGGAAAAACGAATGTGCCATCACGCTTAGCTCCTAAAGCTTAAATTAAATGATAATCATGGTCTATCTCTTCCATGATCAGGTTGTGAAGTTATGGAAATCTCTCCATATGAGCGATGATTTCATCGGTTTGTGGCAAATTCACCGTCTTTGTCTTATAGCTCTATGTTCTTCATAATAAGATCATTATGGATCCTTTTGACTTTGAAATCTAAGTACACAAGATCTTAAGGATTAGTCCTTGCAAGCTTTGGCCGTTCTCCACTTGGTACAAAAAGCTTTTTTCGGTTGATGCCACATTCCAAGTTTCTTCGGTTTCTTTGGTTTGTTGATCTTCTTAAGAATGGGTTGGAGCTCTTTCCTTGATAGCCTCTAATATTCCAAGGGTATTAAAAGGTCTGGAGTTTAGCTTAAAGCTCTCCAAACTTCTCCTTTAGGTAGAAGTTCATGTTGTAAAGCTTCGTTTCGAATTTTTACTCCACTTCTCTTCGATGTTTGATTAATTGTTCCACCAACAATTCAAGTTAGCACTTGAAAGGCTCCATTAATTGGCATGTGATAATGGACATGATAAGTGGTAGGACGTGGCTGGCCAGAGGTATAATTTTGATTCGATGTTGAGCTTTAGGTGATAGAAATTACCGAAATCTTTGATTTTCGATGCTCTGATGATTTCTTTGAGGTAAATCTTGTCTTTGATGGACTTTGTGATTATTTCCACAAATTTTTTAGTCTTGTAAACACTCTCCAATAGTTGATCTAAGGCTGGTACCTTTGCCTGGGATCAATGGTTCCATGGATGTGAAATCTCGACTCTTAAGGGTCCCTCCATGGTTCGGCTCCTCTTGGATTTGAATTTTTTTTTTTGATATTTAAAGTGCTGGAGCTCTTCAAGGACATGTGCATCTTGAGGTTTATCCTATTTTCTCTTTGGTTTCCTTGAAAAAAAAAATAAAGAGAAAAACTTGGTAGTATCAGAAAAAAGAAAAATCCTAATCTAGAAAGGAAAAAGGAAAAAGGAAAAAGAAACTTTTATCCTAAATTAAAAGATATACACTAATAGCCACAAAATTTATAATAATTCTAACCTCAAATTTAAGTGTTAAATTCCTAAAAAAGTTAGAAAAATAAAAATTTAAGTTCCTAATGTTAGTAGAAAAACCGAAATCCTAGTTCTAGAAAAACAGAAAATTACAAGCAAAAGAAAGAGAAAAAATTTCCTAGACTACATCCTAGATCTAAAACCTAAGGCAAAGACTACTGGTTCCCGACAACATCACCAAAAACTTGATGTGGGGTCAAGTTTTACCCTAGTTAAAACCTAGCTGCAAGTGTACAACATCCGCAGTAATACTTAGGGATCGAATCCTTAGAGACTAGAGTTTCACACTTAGGACCCACTGATTTTGGATTAAGCTAAGAATGAAATATGTAGGGGGTTTGTTCGGTTTTATTTGGTTTTTAAAATTATTCAATTATGCAAAACAATATCATATTATACATGCCAATATACAAGGGATAGATTAATGAAAAGATATGCATCAAACAACTAAAAGTTAACATAAACAAGCAGAAGTTAAAAACGACTAGAGGCATAATAATTCAGTCTAGAACATAACCACAAAGGTAGATCTTCTTCACTTTAATGGTTCGGGAATCTATGGCTATTATCTAAGGACCTAGGCTTTTGAACGACTTTAAAATAATAAACATGCATTAAAACGTTAAGACTGATTGTTCACGATTCTTAGGCGATCCACTTTCGTTTCGTACTTAAAAAGGCTCACAAAATACTAGTTTCAGCGGTAATTGATGTTTTTGGAATGGATACCACTATAGATCTATTCACGTACCAATTTTCATAGGAGAATATCATTAATGAATGAGTAAAGGTGATAACGTTATTGACAAAACCTAATCGACTAGTAATCCTATTCAAGTAAACTCATTGACTCCTTGTAATCTACTTTCTAACTCGTAAACTAGTAGATCAAAACCAGGTAAACATGAAATCAATCATGGCAGCCATCATTCATATCAACCCTAAGGAGAGAGGACAAGATAAAACTGAGTTTATGGAAGACTGGAAGATGTATTGAAGATGATGATGGATCTTTGGAGGCTACAAAGGGCACGATCCCAAAGGGTTTGATCCCTGCCTACTAAAAAAATTTATTAAACCCTAATCTAGGCCAACTCGCTACCAAATTAGATGGCCAAAAACAAGTATATATAGTATTCTCTCAATTAGGTCATAATTATGTAAAATTGGCCCTTAAGCCCTCATAATATTTGGGCTTCGTTTCCAAGGGTCTCGAGTTGAGTTCTTCGGCTTAAAAAGACTTGGAATAGATCCACTTGTGTTTGGAGAATGTCTGGTTCAATAACCAAATGGTAATCCTTTTGTTTTGGCCTTTCTATGCACCATTCATCTGCGAGATAGCTGGACCAGTCTTCATTAAAATTGGTATAACTCTTTGTTCATTGCTCCAAATGAGATGAAAACACTGGGAGATGAAAACTAACTCAATTCTCTTGTTTCTTTCAATATTTAATCAAAATAAATTGAGGTCAAGGCCTTCAAATTAGATGATACTTCTGATGATCGGAAACTATCCAGAAACTGACTTTTGATCTAATTAGCTCCATGAAGCTCCAAAATGCATTGTTTGACCTAAAATGAGTTGAAACACTACAAATACAAGAAAATACCTCTAATTGTATAAAGTTGTGTAAAAACACTAAGTAAACCTATAAAAATCAATAGGAAAAGTGGTAAAATAATGATGTTATCACATACATCCTCACGGTTGGGAAGAAGAATTTCTTGGGCATGTAAATGAGGGCGGTTTCATCAGCAAAACGAGGGCATGTATAGGAACTTAAGGCAATTCGTATGATAGGTGCGGTTACTTCTTGGAGTCGCTCAATCATCGCCTCCAGGTAGGTTGCTTATGCCAAGCAATGGATCGTTCCTAGGTCAAGTCCTTCTTTGTTTACATCCTAATCCCTCCTGACAAGCATTGTCTTACGAGCAATGCTAGGAGTATGTATCTCCTCCATATTTTCATCGTCTCCTAATGATGCTCTCGTTATGCAGAAGGAGTCTCCAACGTCTGCATTCGTCGTACATGGGCATAAAATCATGGTATGATTCTCCTAAAGCCAATAAGTGTTGAATTCTCCTCCCTAAGAGAATTGTTCTCTAACTGCCGTTGGGTTAGCCTTTGAGAATTTTATTCCAATTTCTTATAGTTTCCTTCTATGTGTTCTCTTAAGAATTTTATGTTCGTAGCAATTTTTAGATTGTCTTCGTTTGGATTCTCGTTCCTTTTATCCTTCGAAATCTCCAATATCTGCTTCTTCAAAGATTTGAATTGTGCTATCAACTCTTCCATCGTGAGTGTTACTGGTGTTTATGTTGGTTTCGTGTTGTCTCCGTTGACTACGACTGTGATCACGTAGTTTTAAAAATTCCCTCCCTAATAATGTAAACAATTAGGGTAAATAATGTGGATTCTTCGTAACATTAAGTAATATTTCTCCTGCTTTAATTTATTCCCAACAATAAGTAAGGGTCACAAAAAACCCAAGATAACAAAAGTTAAGTTACAACTCTACTACCTAAACGTCAACAAAACAAAAAAATGAAAGCACACATATATTCAAGGAAAGTCAACAAACAATTCTATAGCTCACCGGTAAGATTGTTGTGGCGTAAATCATTAGCTTGATGTGCCTTCTAGAAGGGTCTGTGACATGATGCTTCTTATGTGTTTCAAATTCAAGTTGAAATTTATAAATCTTTAAGCTAACTATTCCAACTACAAGAGAAAAATGCCTAGTTGTAGTATAAAAGGTTATTGTCCAAAGATTTAAAGTGTCTTCAAGCTAGATACTATACAAAGAGAATACACTAAAATACTATGTCTAGGGTAATCAATTAAGGTTGAGGTGTCACGGTTCTCAAATTTAATCAAAAGCATAACCAAGAGGAAACAAAATTAAAATACATAAACATACTCAAGCAAAGTATTACAAAGTTTTGATCTTAATTAGAGACCTAAAACCCTAAAAAGAAATTAGGCACAATCTATCTTAAGCAAATTAGTAAAAAAATATTTTCATCATGAGTTTATTGGTCTATTTATACATGTTGGATGAAGAAAATGTTGCCCTAGGGCCAAAACAACTCGGATGTAGCGAACTAGTGGCCTCCTGTTGCCCACTATCGAGTGATAGGGTGGCTACTGAGCAACATGGGCTGATTCTCTGGCCATGTCCCGAGCTATCGACCTCATGTTGCTCATTATCGACCCATCTAGTCGATAGTAAACAACATGGCAGCCCTTAGCTTCTTCCATCCTTTGATCATTTGTTTTCATCTTCTCTCAATGCATTTAGCTCCTCTTTATCTTGATTCTTTCCAATAAACCCATCTATAATTCATCCTCAAAGCTTTCTATTGAGCCTCTCCAAAAGTTTTACCTACTAATGCAAAAAAATGTATGCAAATGCAACAAATCCTCTATATATACTCAATTCATAATCTCTATGAATTCTAGTAACTAAATGTATTATATACTTCTTAACATCTACAAAAACACACAATAAATGATCCTAAAAATGTATTAAATTATGTAAAATTAAAATCTTCCAGACTTTCCGTTTGCTTGTCCTCAGTTAAACAACAAAGACCAATCCATGAAGCGAGTTTTGAAGGCAGGAACACAAAACCACAACAGAAAGAGATGTCATATTGTTCAATGTCCTAAAGAAAAGTATAATAGTGCATGGAAAATCTAAGCCTCATCGTACTTAGCTATATTCATCACAAAAATACCTCTAGGAACTTAGGCTAATTATCCACAAGTCACTCCATCCACCAAGCTCGTTAACATAGAGAGTAGCCAATTGAGCTTCGAAGGGTGGTAAAAATCAGTAAACATGGCTCAAGTGTCTCGTCTTTATCCACGGTCATGCATGAAAAAGACCGTAAGTAAGAGTATTAAGTCAAAATTAGGTTCCAAATTGTTGAGATTGGTTTCAAAAGACAAGAAGCTTCAACATTCATATAAGACTTCAAGGGGTTAATTCCAAAGATGTAATTTCCATTGAGTTCAAAGTGGTCGAAGCATTATTGTACTTCTAATGAGAGCATTAAAATTAAGGTGAATCTAAACTATCTTTAAGAAATTCTCATCATTGTTCCCTATGTTCATGCAATCCTATATGAATCTAACCACCGAAGTTTTTAAAAAAATGATGCAAACCACATGCAATTTTGAAAAAGGGAAATTTCGAATTTTTTTTTATTTTTTGTGTTTTTTGCAAACCTTAACTATTTATAATGCGTGACTCAAAGATGATTAAGAAGGTAAACATCAAAACTAAAAATGTCATTAGTACTAAGCTCCTCCCTGGGACTTAAACTTCACCGTCCCGGTGAATCCTAAGTCGTGAGAGTGACTTTTAAAAACAAGTAAAAACCGAAAATTCAAAAGAAAACATGACATAATATGAACAATGGATTGAAGGGTACCTTCGTACACTCATACATATGAGTGTCGAGTGGATGAGATAGAGGAATTGGTGTTGTCACGACGTGGAGACCTCCTTGGCTGTGATGATGATTGATGAGAAATCACAAATGGTGGATCCATGTCCATCAATTGCGTCTTCCGGTTCTTAAATCACTAATCTTGATGAGAAATTTAGTGTCTTTGAGTCTCTTGTACGTCCACATCACTCTCGCTTTAAGTCGCATATTTATTGTATTTTGGAATTCCTTTAAAGCACCTAAAGAGTTGCAAGAGGATGTTTCCTTGTCTCTTTATAACCAAGGCGTGTCTTCTTATCTCAAATCTCCTAGCATTGCTCATATGGTGTCCGTTGATGTGTTGTTGAAATCAATTTGACGATGAGTGAATAGCCAAAGTCATCTCTACGTTCTTCTCTTTTGGATTCTTGTTCAAAAGCCATTTGAAGTCTTGGCCTTCTTTGTAGGGCAGTTCTTTTATAATAACAATGGCTTGGGAAGTGAAGTCAATGTCTTAATTTGTTCATTTTTAGGTATATTCCTGCATAGGAAGGTTACAAGCCATCCATTTTCTTTTTTCATTCATGAACAAATAGATTACTATCTCTCCGGGACCGTAACCAAAGGCGAAACACCTCTCTACCAAGTAAGGCATGTCCATGGTAGCTCCTTCTCAGCGATTTAAGGTTATTTCTTCCTCTTCAACACCTTCACTTTTCCACTTTTCAAGTTTATTTCCAAGGTAGCAGAACAAAGGAGTGAGAAAGCCTCCATTCTTTTTAATGGGATGTTTTGTTACTTGCATTTCCTCAGCTCGATTAAGTAGAATACTCACCAAGGTCGGTGTTGTCTACCGAGTGATCTACCCATCTTTCTCCATTTTGGTCATTTAGGTACCGCTCTAAACCTCGAAAAGCACCTTCATTGCAAGATCATTAACAATCTTTGGGTTCCCCATAGCAAGGTAAGTGTTGGCCACAAACTCCGTTGAATATCGGATTGTCGGATTCTGAATTTTTGTTAATGTGGCCAAGTCCTCCGTGTATTCCCCAAAGGCAATTCTCTTCAAAACCTTGCTTAGGTCTAGACCATCTTAATAACAAAATCCATTCTTTGATGGATCAAACCCGTATACTTCTCAAAATTCTCCTATTGAGATCTCGTATTTCTCGTCTTTGACTGATAACACCAATATTTTATCACTTTTCATATATATTTTAGTATGTTTTCTTATTGTTTTTAAGAAAACTTTATGCATGAAAAGGTTGCTTTCTTTTACTTATAGTGCTTTCAGTCATTAGCGGTCAAACTATGCATTTTGGAGGAATATGGAGCTAATTAGAGTAAAAGCTAGTTTATGGATAATTTCCGAGCATCAGAAAGATCATCCGAGATTAAGGCCTTTCCACCGTTGGATTTTGAAGAAATTCAGACAGGAGCTTGATAATTGAGTTATATTTGAGATGAAAATTTTATGACATGATTCGGAGTTGAGGATCAATAGTTATACAAAGTATACTGAAAATTGGTCCTGCTAGCTAGCGAATGAAAGATGCGTAGGAAGACTAGAACTAAAAGATCACGACTTTTGATTCCAACAACACTTTAACCCGAAAAAGCTGGATGTCTTAAAAGATTTTAAAATCCCATGAAGTCATGTGAAAGCTCGTCTACGAGATGCCTAAATTGAAAGGCTCTAAAGGCATGATTTTAACTTAATTGACCTATATTGGACAAACACTATATATACTAGCTTTTAGCTTAGATTTTGTAGAGTTGCATTTTTTTAGGTTAGATTAGAAGCGGGAAGAAAGGAAAAGCCCTTTTGGGTCGGGCCCTTGCAATCTTAAAGACTTCAACTTTCTTGCATCGTTTTAGCAATGAAACTCGGTTTCGTAGTTCTTCTCTATCTCTGATTGATTTAATGCTTACTTATCTTCGTTGCTGCGTGTTTTACATGTTCAATATATAGTAGTTTATTAGTTAGACAGTAGGTAATCATGAGGTATAGGGATTCAAATCTATTATAGTTGGATTGTATTATATTCCTAAGCTAAACAATGCCCTAAAATAGAACCGTTGCATGCTAGTTTACGTTTTCTACGATTTCCTATTTGTCTAAAGTTTATATTTCATTGATCTTTGTTTGCTTTTTTTGTTTGGCATTGTTTCTTTATTTCCTTTAAAACCGAAAATCAACCAACATTTGTTTCTTCTATGTTAGTTTGAAAGTTCATAGATGCTTAATGCATTACTCATCCTTGTGGGATCGATACATGAACTACTACAACTATGTTGTGCACTTGCAGTTGTGTGTTGTTTTTTGGGTGAAACATGACTCACAACAAGCTTAGGATTTTGATGTAGGATTAGTCTAAATTATTTCTGTTATCCTCTTTTCCTTTTAGGTTTAAGATTTCTGTTTTTTTTTTTCTTATGTTTCCTTTTTCTGATTTTTGTTTGTCTATTAACTTTTTCCTTTTCGTGTCTCTTGTTTTCAGGAAATACAATGAAGAATCTTAATTTACTAACCAAGGAGGCCACGGTTTTTGGGAGCTACAACCTGATGTATTCGTATTTTATGGGTTTTACTAATGTTTTATTCGAGAAAAATGGTACTTTGATATGTATTTGGTTTTTCTGGAGTCTTTTGGTCTTCTTTAGTGTTTTTAGAGGTTTTATGTTGGTTTGGAGAGAAACAGAACAATTTGGGCCAAAAATGGATATTTGGAATGCAGAATTATGCTGAATTGTTAGAAGTTTGGCCTTGATTGACAAACCTCCCACCGTTGGATCGAAATGAACTTTTGACACATGATAGCCACAAGAGTTATATTTAACTTGAAGGTGATTTAAACAAAATTCAACGGTGCGATCAAAAGTTATGGCCATTTTACTGAACACGTGTCATGCTGGCAACGAGGAGATGAATGCGCAGAAATGAGCATTTTGGCAGAAGGACATAGATCGATCCATTTTGCGGCATGGATCGATCAATCCCTTTCTCCACGCGACCAAAACCACTTGTTTAGAATCAGAATCAAAGATTGAAGACCCATATTACATATAAAAACACCCAGACTAGTTTTTAGGTTTTAGAATGTTGTTTTTTCTGAGTTTTTGAGAGCAAGAGAGAGCTTTTTAACATAAGGAGAAGAATCATCTTCCGCACTTCGAATCCGAGAAGAATGTTGAACCTTATTCTTTGTTTTATTGATTAATACAGTGATGTCTCTCTTTGATTTGATTTGTGTTGATTCTCTGATCATGAATGAGTAGTTTATTTGTTGGGATTAGGGTTCTCGCATAGGGATTCATGAATTGTTGACACATAATTGTATGATTAGGGATATTATCAATTGGATCTTCATCTAGGATTGTTTGTAATGCATGAAATTAAATTGATCACTTAGTTTCTAATATTAGGTTGTTTAACGCCTGGAAATTGTTTGTTTAAATGCCTGAAAGAATCCTAAATGAGAAATTCTTCTTAAGCCAATAAAAGTTGATGTTTAAGTGAATTGTGAACCTATTAAACTTGTTTAGAATGCATGATTAGAATCTGAGAGTCAACGGAAGTTAGTCTCAAGGCTTCTAATACATAGGGAATTGATAGTACGGAAGTAGATCAATTCTATAATTGTGTTTGAGTTAAAGACGGTTTAAAACGTGTTCCCTCATCAATAATTCGAGTCCTCAATGAAATATTTCCCTGAGAATACCCAATGCCAAGTCTTCTTTGATTGATTTATAACCCCGTAGTCATTTGTTTGCTTTCTTTGCTTCTTCAATTTTGATTTACTGTGTCTTTACCAAAACATTTTTTTTCGCTTTAGCCCGCTGTTTGATATGAAATTCTACGTGCTACCTTTGGTCTCTTTGGATTCAATTCCAAACCACTACAATGTACTTCTGTGCGCTTGCAGATAATCAACAATACCCAAATCAAATAGAAGAGATGTTGTATTTTCCAAGAAATTGATCATGGTTTCATTCGGAGGATAATAACTGCCAAACTCAACAAGAGTGTCTGCCAATTGTTAGGATCCAACAATTAGACTACAATTGGAGAGTGTTTTCCAAGCCCTTTTGGAAAATCATCATCATCATCGTCATCATCCATACCAGCAAGCATGAGTACAATCTCAAGAAAATTAAGGGAACTTCGATAAACATGAGTTCCCGAGATTTTCAGCATGTGTGGTTAATCATCAAAGCCACATTCTCACGTCTTATCAGCAACGTCCAGAGCCTTCTCAAGCTCATAATCACGTTCCAATGGAGTCTCTCAAGTGTACAATTGAAGACTTGGTGGTACAACTCATTAAAGATCAAAGAGAAGCAAAGTAAAACTTCAAAATGAACCTCGATAGCATGTATTTTGACCTAAAGGATAAATTTGGAGAACTTAAAGCTAAACTCCATACCCTTAAAGATCTAATAATTGCAGTGGAAGAATCCATCGAGAAAAGATCCTCAGTCAATTTCAAAGAAGATCTGCAAATCGAAGAAACTGAACAAACCAAAGAAATAGGATTATAGCATCGAAAGGAAGAATACTCTTGCATTAAGAGGAGCACGTGGAGAATCTTAAGTCTACTTATCCTAATGGCGCCATGAAGCATAAAGGAAATTTCAGAAGTAGTTTCAGTTTCAATCAAAGCCAAGGTGTTTTTTTGACAAAAATAAGAAGTATTTTGAGGCAAAAATATATTCGATAACGACAAAGCCACACTTCACAAACATTCGCAGGCTCAAAAATGCAATCAAATGGACGAGGAATACAAAAAGAGCATCTCAAGAGAAATCTAATCCAAACAAGATTTCATGCAGCATTTTCATCAAATACATTGAGAAAACATGACCACTTTGCTGGAAAAGACGATCACATGATTTTGACTCCACAAAGGCATAAATTCGACGAATTCAATTTATTCAAAACTCTTATCTAGGAGTTAAACAAAGTATAACCACTGAAGATGCAGGGAAAAATTATGAAGTTTATGAAGAAATGCCTAAATGGTTTTGGAGGCATTCACATTTCATTTCGGAGCACCTCATTGGCCAGAAACCGAAGAAAATTCGGCCAAAGCCAAAACAACCTCCGCCAAGCAAGCCAAGCTGTGAAATTGAAGATTCACCACTAAATAGCAAATGTAGAAGGGAATTCTTACGAAAAAAGCCCTTGAACGGTCTCAAACAAAAACCAACCTGGTTCTCACCAAAACGAGTCAAACCGAGCTTTCAAAAGACCAAACTCGGCCAAATCATATAAGGTATGAGCTCCAGCCTTTTAAACTTCATTTTTAATTAAAAAATTTGCTATTTTCTTGTGAAGCTTCAGGTTTGTTTAAGCATTCATCATGGTTTGCAAAAACGGCCAAACGAGCAAAATTTCGGTTTACCGAAACATCACATATGGTCGTACCTATCTTAATATTTTGACCAATAGCTAAGTGATTCCTATTCCTTATCTTTTCCATTATTTTTTTCAGTACCTTTTTCACTTGATTTTACTCCGGAACAGTGTAAGTTAACTCTGGGGGGATTCCTATAGTTACTAATGCTTCTTTTTCTTTGTTTTTGACACTTTTTCTCTCTTTTGAGTCGTTTTAAAAAAAATAAAAATATTTTATTGAGTCAAAATCTGTCTGGAAGCAAGCTTGAATTTGAACTAACCATTTGACTAATGACTTGTGTCCCTAGTGTTAATGTTTGACTGCAGTTTTACCGAATGCGATAGCCCAAATGGATCAGTCAACTGAGGTACAATATCACTTGGTATCCAGGTAATCCTTAACTACTCAAACATTTAATGAACTTACTTTTCTCTTCTTGAGGCTTGGTATACATTAAGTCGGATTCCTCTTCAGACCTGGCAAAATTAAGTCTACGGTTCCCCTCTATCATTTTTAATAAAATGTTCAATAAAAAAGGTTATGCTTATTGTAAATTTTGGAATCAGTAATATTCGAATATGCCTAAAATAAAAAAGAATTAAGAGATCGATAAAAAATAAAATGATACCGTTAAAAAATAAGGAAAATTCTATTCTCAGAGGCTGATAAAAAAACGATGCCTAGAAAAGTAGGAAAAAATCAGCCTATAAAAAGAATTTTAAAAATGATTAAGGAGGAGGAAAGGAATTGATTGTGGGTTGAAGTTGTTTAAAATTCTACTCCCTCTGTTTTATTTTAGTTGTCGTTTTAGGTTTGTGCACACAGATTAATAAAACATTTAATTTTGTATATTTTCAATATAAAAACATCATTACCTATACACTAAACCATATTTCAACCAATAGAAAAATAAATAAGAGATTAAAGTTAATAAATTTTACCTTGAAACTCTAAAACGACATTTATTTTGAAACGAAAATTTTTTCTCTAGAACGACAACTAATTTAAAACGGAGGGAGTATTTGAGTTTGACCCTCTAAGTTTTGTGATCGATTCTCCCAAGAAGAGATTGCACTCTTCATTTTTAGGGAGTAGTGATGGAAAAATTGCGTCACGTTTGTTGATTGTGGCTTGAGTCAGGGACGTTGCTAAAACATGTGGTGAATACCGGGGGTTTTACCTCCATTTCAACGCATATGTTAATGGATTTCGTCAGTCTAAGTTATCCAAAAGTTCAAGAATTTCAGGTAAGATTACATGTTTTCAAACCTCTTCTCTGTTCTTTTTTTTTCTTATCTCGAGGACGAGCTTGAAGCTAAGTCTGGGGGAGTTGATAACACCATTATTTTACTATTTTTTCTATAGATTTTAGTATGTTTTCTTATTGTTTTTAAGAATATTTTTGAATGGAAAGATAGTTTTCTTGTACTTGTAGTGTTTTGAGTCATTTCAGGTCAAACTATTCATTTTTGAGCAATATGGCGCTAATCGGAGTAAAAGCTAGTTTCACGACAGTTTTCGAGCGTCAGAAAGATCATCCAAGCTGAAGACCTTTCCACTGTAGGGTTTTTATGAAATTCTTAGAGGAGCTAGATAATTGTGTTAGCTTTCATATGGAAGTTGTTTGACATGATTCAGAGTTGAAGATAAAGAGTTACAAAAATATACTGAAGATTGGGAAAAAATAAAATGATAACCTAGAAAAGTAGGGAAAATCAGCTTATAAAAAGCAATAAAAAATATTAAGGAAGAGGAAATGAATCGATTATGGGCTGAAGTTGTTTATAATTCTATTTAAGTTTGACTCTATGTGTTCATTGATCGATATTCCCTTGAAGAGACCGCACGCTGCAATTTTAGGGAGTAGTTATGGAAAATTTGGGTCACTTTTGTTTATTGTGGCTTAAATTAGAGACGTTGTTAAAACTTGTGGTAAATACGGGGGTTTTACGTAAATGTCAACGCATATATTAGTGGATTTCGTCAGACTAAGTTATCAATAAGTTCAAGAAGTTTAGCTAAGTTTACATGTTCTCAAACCTCTTCTTTGTTCTTCATTTTCTTATCTCTAGGACGAGCTTGAAGCTAAGTTCGTGGGAGTTGATAACACCAATATTTTACCAATTTTCCTATAGATTTTAGTATGTTTTCATATTTTTTAAGAATCTTTATTAATGAAAAGTTAATTTTCTTGTATTTGTAGTGTTTTGAGTCATTTCAGGTCAAACTATTCATTTTTGAGGAATATGGAGCTAATCAGAGTAAAAGCTAGTTTCTCGACAGTTTCCGAGCATAAAGATCATCCAAGCTGAAGGCCTTTACACTGTAGGACTTTGATGAAGTTTGTATAGGAGGTAGATAATTGAGTTAGCTTTCATATGGAAGTTGTTTGACATGATTCAGAGTTGAAGATCACGAGTTATAAAAAATATACTCAAGACTGGTCCTGTTGGCTCATGAATGAAGGATGCATAGGAAGGCTAGAACTAAAGAATCACGAATTTTGTTTTTATCANCCAAATTAGATGTCTAAAAAGCCATTACAATCCCATGAAGTCCAGTGAAAGCCCTTCTACAAGAAGCCCAAATTGAAAGGCCCTATAGGCCCGATTTTTAACCAAATTGACCTATTTTGGACACACACACTATAAACACTTGTTTTTAGCCTTTAGATTTCGTAGAGTTGCATTGTTTTAAGTTAGATTAGAAGCTCAAGGAGGCAGGGACGAGACCCTTGGTATCCTCAGCTTTCCATCCTAAAGACTTCAACTTTCTTTCATCGTTTCAGCAATAAAACTTGGTTTCATTGTTCTTCTCTATCTCTGATTTTTTTAATACTTACTTATCTTTATTGCTGCGGGTTTTACATGTTCAAGATAGAGTATTTTATTAGTTAGACAGTAGGTAATCATGAGGTAGTGATCATGTTTGTTTAGGGATTCAAATCTATTAGGGTTTATCATTAATGTTATCATCTTTGCTCGTATTATTTGTTATCTGCTTTTTAGGCTAGTTGGTGAGCAGATGTAAAGTAGTTTTCATTCTAAAAGCTTGTATTTCTGCTGGAACTAGTATTTGGTGAGCAATTATATTTATGCAATGAAAGTGGATTGATCTAGAATTGTGAACAATCAATCACACACACAGAGTTCATGCATACTTGTCTTAAACAAGGCCGTTCAAAAGACGTTGTCCCTTAGTTTTTCATTAGTATAGAGTCTCAAACCTCTAAAGTGGAGATAACTAATAAGTAGATTGTGTCCTTTACCTAAGCTAAACAGTACCCGAAAATAGAACCCTTGCATTCTTGTTTACGTTCTCTACGATTTCCTATTTGTCTAACATTTATCTTTCACTGATCTTTCTTTACTTTTCTATGTTGCATTGTTTCTTTATTTCCTTGAAAACCAAAAACAAACCAACCTTTTTTTCTTCCTAGCTAGTTAGAAGCTCCATAGATCCTTGGTGCACTACTCGTCTTTGTGGGATCGATACCTGAAGTACTACAACTACGTTGTGCACTTGCAGTTGTGGTGTCATTTTTGGGTGAAACTTGACACGCATCATTGACCCTAAAGGAAATGCAGCCAAATTCGTCCTCAAAGCTCTCATCTCTTTATTGGAAGTGTAATGTGGCTAGGAGTTGAAGTGTTTATTGCGTATAAGAAGGATTGCATCTCGAACAAATTTCCAAGTCACATTCTTCGTAGCGATGCTAGCACGTGATCATGGATGCCCATGTACCTCAAAAATCTTCATTGGTCCACGTTGTTGCTTCCACTTTCGCATTCCTTTGGAGATGGAAGTAAGTGTCTCATTTCTCATTCGGCCATGATGGGTAAGGCAGACGCATATCGCATTTTGGTGGTGCCATCCTTGCTTGGTATCTACACTTAAAAGGTATAGATAAAGTGAGTATCAAAAAAAAATTTAAGAACAAATGAAAATGTGAAAGAGTTTAGCTTTAAACCGAATTATACAAATAAGATCAGCAAATATATTATTCCGACTTTTAGCAAGTTCCTTAAGATAACATGTATCCTAATTGCAATATATTCATGAAACCGAAAATGCCATCATCTATTTTTCTTATAATTTTTGGCCATCAAGGTTTAGAACAATTATATGCATTTTTTATTTTCGCACTTCCAAACTTAGAAACATGTTGATGCTTACTTAACTACCAAGTTCAAATCCCTTTGATTAAATTTAAAAACATTTCTAAATATAGACATGTTGTAAACTTAACATGTTATATCTAAACATATATTCATTGACCAAACTCAAAGTAGTAATTGCTATTTATGCACAAATAAATAAAGCATCCAACAATCACCATCTTACATGCCGTTACAATTCTAGAATCAACTTTCTCTCTACTTTCTTAAAATTTAAAATTTGGAGATAATATACACTGTAGTATTTTGCTTAATTGAGAAAGTGACTCATGAAACTATGCTTATCTACCACCAATTACACATGTGAACCATAAAATTCTAATTTTACCAAAAATTATTTCAAAAGCACTATCTCATGCACTATTCAATTGAAGAACACATCTTTGATTCGTGCATTGCGAGTTGTTCGTGGACAGTTTTACTCCATAAAACCTTAAAAACTAAGCTATACGTACTCTAGGAATCCACAAAAACAGCACTAAAAACACTGGCTTTATGAAGTAAAAATTTCAAGAAGGGAAAGAAGAGGTTTTTGAGTTTCGTATGTAGTTCTTGATGCTGAAACTTGTGGAATGTATAAAAAAAGTAGAATCCAACTTCGAAGAATCAAATATTCTCAAACTTTCACACAAATTCTCTTTTAAAAACCCAAACATTCTTTTTCCAAATGAAGAAGAAGAAGCTCGACGGAAATGACGAGAGAGAGGGAAAAGATACTGTAAAAAATAGTGGAAAAGAGATAAGTGTTTTAAAAAGGTTTTTGTTTTTGCAAATTGGTGATTTGGTTTTCTAATTTTCAAATCCCTTGAAATCTTCTGTAAAAAAACCCTTAATTAAAGCTGAAATTTGAAGGGAAAAATTAATTATTTGAATTTAAAAATTTGGTAACAAAGGTTTTTATTTGAGTCAAAGTCATATTGTTTTCTTCAAACAAATTTTACAGAATCACGCATGAAGGTTTTTAAAATGGTGAAATATTATTCTCTTGATTTTAGGAATAGTACCTTAGCCTTGATTCTTGATTCGAATTGTTCTCCTTTGTTACCTAAGCTTTGAGTAAAATAATAATTTTGAAACAAGATTATTTCAAGACATAACCAATATTCAAAAAAATTGAAAGATTTAAACATAAAGCATTGAAAATTAAAAGAGAATATTACATAAGGATATTCTTGAGATTGCCTCTCAAGCGCGCTTGTTTAAGTTTTGTAGCTTGACCATTTTTCAAACATGGAGATTGTGGACCATCTCTCTGTTGCATGCCCCCCTTTGTTTCCTTTTTCTCAATCCATTCTTTAATCTTGTAGAAGTTTATCATGCCTCCTCCCTTGTTGAAGTTCGGGTTGTAGCTAGCCTTAGGCTTACAGGAGGATTCGCTTGGTGGTTTGTTCGTCACTACCGAGCTTTCATAGGCTATTTCCGTCTAAGCTTTGTCATTGTCGAACTAATCCCAAACATTGTCGTTCCCAAGGTTTTCATAAGTCTTTTCTTCTCTGATGTTACCCTTTTTCTTAGCTTCCCTTTGGTACACCATACCACAAAATTCATATTCTCTTTTGGTCTTTCGCATAGGGTAAGAGGTTCCTTCATCAACTTTCTCCAACATTAGCTCATGGGAGTCAAAGTCTATTATTGCTCTGGTAGTCATGAGAAAGGGTGTCCATTACCAGAGAGTCACACTTCACTAGTGTGTTCTTCACCATTATCCCAACATTTTAACTCCTTTCCATTGAAAGTTTCTTCGAGACATCTCCAAGCAAAATCGGATCCACTAGTTTCTTGATTTTTTTATTGGAGTCCAAATTCCTTGACTGGATAAAAAAGCATTACATTCAAGCTTGCTCTGGTATCCACCAATGCATCTTCGAATGTGTATTCCTTAAGAGCACAATGAATCATGAACCTTTCTTCTTCTTCTCTCTTCTATAAATTCTTCTCATCTGCTCTAGTAGTCAGAATATCATTCTCTTGCATAATCCTTTCAACCATATCTCTTATAGCAATGGCTTTTTGAAGATTCTCCATGATAAAATCGCTTTTCTTTGCTTCCTCATCCCACTTTGTAGGAATGTTTAGAGGACCACTCTTCTTATTCTCCTTGTAGTGTACCTCGAGGATTTTCTTTTTCAAGAGTTTAGGGTATGGGAAGGTTTACTTGAGAAACGAAAGACTCAATATTGGGAAGTCTTTTTCGCTTACTCATGTATTCATACTTTATCGGTTTTATCATTGTTTAATCTGAGAAAAAGATGTTTTGGTTTTGCATTTGGTTCTTCATGGAGTCATTATGTGTTCTTTGTTGTCTTTTCAAGTTATATGTATTACGTGCGGAAAAGAACGGGTTTAGACATCATTTGAGGAGTTTTGAAATTTGCGCTTTGAAGATTTCACAGTCAAGGAAGGAATGGTAGGGACCGACCAATCCATGCCATTGGATCGTGATGTGTACATAATTTATCGCATATTTAACATCATTTAGTATGTGTTTTAGTTTCATTTAGGGTGTACATAATGCATTTTTGTTTCAAAATTCATATAGTTTCCTAATTGAGTCTAGTTTATGATTATTCACATTTTGCATGTATTTCTTTGCATTTTGTAGGGAATGAATCTTGACAAGAAAGAGAGGACTTTCGGACTTGATTCTTGGTGGAAATGAAGTGAACAAAGAGCATTAATCAAGAAAAATGAAGAAGAATCAAAAGAAACAAAAGGGAATGAAGAGAATTAAAAGAAGCAAAAGGGGATGAAGAAGGATCAAATTGGAGTCAAAGATGTGTGTGGAACCATGAAGCTTGGATTTTGATTCAAAGATTTATGAAAAGAATCCAAGAAGATAAGAATCATTTGTAATCAACATATGGTAGGCCTTGCAAAGGGGAAGTATATGCAAATGATACGCCATTCTGACGACAATTGAAAGAACAAGAAGAAGAAGCTACCCAACGTGAGCCAGCATCGACCCAGAAGTCGATGCATGCCCACTTTGGGTCGATGCCAGCCTTAATTGAGGTTCTGCTGCCCAAGGTGAGCCAGCATTGACCGAGGGATCGATGCTAGCCTCCCTTGGGTCGATACCAGGCCACTTTGACGTGATTTTAATGATTATATGGCACCCTCTCACCCCCCCCCTTTTAGTATAAATACATCCTCTTAGCCTCCAAGAACATTTGTGCTACCTAAGCTTGTGTTTTTTGTGTGTTCTTGTGTTTCAAAGATTGATTTAAAGATTTGTAAACACTTTGTGCTTAAATCTCTCTAAATCATTCTTGTGTTTGTCTTCTCTTTAATATATTGTTCTTCTTTGTTCTTCATCTCTTTTCTCCATTTTTCCAAGATTCTTCCTTTCTCACAAAGTTTGGATTTTTCTTGGCTCTTCTTGTGTTTCTTTGCATTTAATCATCTCATCTCTTCTCTCCTCACCTCTTCTCACTTTCTTCTCACTTCAAGCATGGATTCCCAAGAAGCTTGTGACACTTCTTGGATTTCCATGAGACTTAGTGAGTAGAGAACATTAGATCTTGAGATATGGTAGTTTAAGATTAGATCTAGGGTTGTAATGGGTATTAAACTAGATCTTAGCATAGAATGCTACTAGATCTATTTTAGATCTTCAAAAGTTACATGCTTGCTCATTGACGCCTAGGAAGTGTTCGATGAAATGCCTGAGAGAATTAGATCTATGTCTTTCACTTGGGCCCATGAGAGTGGATGTTACCTAGGTGCTAGATTGCTAGAAGGGCTTGAGAAACACTATCACAAACATGTTTAGTTAGGCAACAAACATGAGTTGAGCCTTGTAATGTGTATTGGCAAATAGATCTCCGCCACGAGAGTGGGTTGACCGATACTAGAGGGATCCTAGGTCAAGTTATAGCTTCGATTATCTAATAAAGTTTAGAGAAACCCATTTGCATTCTTGGATTTAACTCTAAACAATCTCCATATCACAAGATCGATTTCTTCCATCTTGAATCTTGCATTGTTTGTCTTGGTTTTGCAAATTAGCTACTTCCTTTAACTTTGTGCTTGTTTCTTGGTTCATTCGTTGCATATGTGTTAGTGTGTTTAGAACGTTTTTTCATTTAGGTTACTATTAAGTTTCAACAATCACTCTCTTCCTATTTGCTTAGCTTAGGAGATATTGTATATTCCTAGTGCTTGAGTCTCTAGTTCTCATGGGTTCGACCCTTAAGTGTTACAATTGACATAGATGTATACTTGCGGTTTAATGAGGATTGTTAGTTGATTAAGGTCTATAAATTTAAAACTTGAAGTTAATCACTAGCAAAATCTAGCCTCATCAAGTTTTGGCGCCGTTGCCGGGGGAAATAAGTAGATTCTCATTAGGATTTCAATTTTTCCTTGGACTAAGCTTTTTAATGTTTTGTTTCTTTTTGTTTGGTTACTAACTTTTTTTTGAATTTTTGTTCTTTTTGCAAGGTTCAACACAAGAAAGAAAGAGATGACTTTTGACATGAATTCAATTTTGAAGGCTATGTTGGAAGAACAAGAAAAAAGGATAGCTTGGAGCCCCACAAGCTATAAAGGAGCATATGAGACATCCACTTCACAAGAGTATTGTCTTTATGGATAAAAAGCTCAAGAGCACAATCAATGGTACCAATCTCTCAAAATTTTCCCTTTGTCCAAAGAAGAGGAGAACCATAATTTGCTAAGGCAATTTATGAAAATGAAGAAAGGGACAAGTTTGAGAGAGAGAAGATGTTTGATGAGCTTAGTCTGAAGATAGATGTTTTGCACCAAGGTCTTGGCATGGATAATATTGGAGCACACATGGTGTCAACCGAGACTAATCTTACAAAAGGGATCGAAGTCAAAGGAAGAATATGCATTCCTTCTTATAAAACCAATGAAGAGCCAACTTCCATAGCTATTGGAGAAGGTTTTGTAGAAGGAGCTCAAGACTTGGACAACTTCCTTAAAGAAGCCAATGAGTCCATGGAAGAACTTGAGTCACTTATTAGAAAGGCATCAGTTGACAATGGTGTCATAAAATATGGAGAAGAAACCAATATTAGAGTGGATGAAGAAATGGAGAAATAGAGGCCGAAGTCATCACGACAAGGCCAATCATTTCTTTGTAAGAGAAGATGAAGAAGAGGAGAGTCTTGGCCGAAGTCATCAAGACAAGGCCAAAGATCACCACAATAAAGAGATTTAATTCATCTAAGCATGGGATTAATTATCTACAAGTATGGATGAAGCCAAAGAAGCTTGTGAATAAAGCATAAGTAAGTGTGGATTTTAATATTGAGAATTAAATTCAATATAAGTATGTAAATCGTTAAGCATACTTATATTGAATTTAATCAAGGAAGACTATAACAAAAAAGGCCAAAGAGCCGTTGGAAGTCAAGGAGAATAAGTGTTGAGTATTATTGTGTTATTTAAAGATAAGTCACATGTTGTGAAGACTACAAGAATACTCTTGGAAAAGAAAAGAGTTGTTGTAGTCAAGAGAAGAAGAAGCTTACCAATTCTGGAAATATCCCAATACATGTGGATTAATTAAATCAAGTAATCCTACAAGAAGAAAGCCTTCATGGTCGTGGCTCTCATGGGAAGAAAAGGACAAGAATCTACTTTTGAACGTCTATATGCAAGTTAACAAGGAGAAGAAAAGGCATTGCTGATTCTGGAAATAAATTGTAACGTCCCTAACCCAGTTAGGGAATAAATCATCCGGTACAAATCAAATCCTTTCGCAAAACCACCAACTCCCACTTTAAACATCATCTCAAACCAACCTGCAAAACAATTCCCAGAAAAAGAAACGGGAAAAGGAGGGGTGAGTGACTTCCCGACAACTAAGTCACTCAGTGAGAGAACACCCTAAGCTACTTCGCCTAAAAAATAGATTGGTCAACAGTCTAAACCTAAACCACAACCTACCAAGCAAGCACCTAGCGTACTGATCAAGCAACTACCAAACATTCATCAACAACTAGTATCCACATCAATCACACACAAACCGAGTCACCCGGTATGAAATCGTGCCACTGAACCCGCACACAACCGAGTCAGCCGGTACGAAACCGTGCCACTGAACCCGAGCGCAGATCGAGCCAGCCGGTACGAAACCGTGCCACTGACTCCGAATCCGCTCATAGGTACTCTCATTTCTCCGACTTCAGGTCAGGGGCTTCCCTCTCACCCCATCCCTGGCGCAATCACAACTCACCGACTTAGCAAACAAAAAAATCTCTTTCGTAATTCTCAATCAATGTCATATTACCCTAGTCCTTTGGTTAAACAGTTCTAGGTTCTCATCACAATATTCACATACATCTACCTATGCTCGACTTAGCGATCAAACACACATTCGCACTTAGGCGTATAGTAGTATAACTCAATACATAATACAAGGAACATATTAATGACGGTTCATATAGCCCGTCATTGGCTGGTTTAACCCTAGACTATCATCCATACCTAGGCTCAAAACTAGGTAATTTAGAATACGCCCTCACCTCAGCCACTTGCAGAAGATCACCGCCGAACTCAGCTCTCTTGCGGAGGACAGATTCGCAGCATTACACTTCTCCCTTCATATAGATCCGAACCCGGCTTTCCTTTTACCAGTGGATGGATATAAGGGTCAATGACGTTTCTGTATAAGATCAACCCAAAAATCAACCTTTAGATGAGCCAAACACCCTTTACACTAAAATAGACAGATCTGGAAATCTGGTAGATTCGCAGCCACTTAGAAACGAAGGCATAACTCTGAAACTAACAGTTAACTATGAGATCCGACCGCTCAGATTGAAGCTCTAGATTTCCTCTATCCACAGCCCAAGTTTCGCTCCGATCAGACACCGTTTGAGTAGCCGATCGTCCTCCTCTTTATGACTGGTCGTAGATCCGATCTGCACCGATACCCCTCGGGAGAACAACAATAACTTTCAGAAGAAGACTCGAAATGATGAACCGTTTGATGGAGGTGATAGATATAAAATAGGAGCACTTACTCTAGAAAATCCAGATTGATCCTTGATGATTTAGTCGGCCGTTCCTCTGTTCTCCCACAACATATCTGTTTTGTCTCCAAAGACTGCATATACCTTCTTCTTCTCTTCTCTTCTCTCTAGCTTCTTTCTCTCTCTCTCTCTCTCTGCGACGGCACAAGGAACAAAATGAGGAAAAAACTAGGTTTTAGGTGGCTTTAGGAGAAATAAATAGGGTAGCTTAGGGTTTTCCTTAATGGGCTTTTGGGCTTTTCTTAAAACAAAATCAAACTGGACCGGATCCTACGGTCCAGGACATTACAATTCCCCCCCCCCTCTAATAGGGAATTCGCCCCGAATTCCATGCGTGCTTATCAGGTTCCTTCCGGTTCGCCGCGGTACCAGCGCTTCATTACTTCCTGGTTTTCGGGTCCACACTTCCATGAACAACTGGGACGTCCAGTGTCATACATGTTAACCTCCTTCTAATCTTTTCGATCATTCCTCCTTCCAGATGCTTTGAAATGTGAATGGGATCCTTCCCTTCAGCAGTGTTCATCCTCATTACCGTATGAGGGAAAGTCGCATCCCATGCGTAGTCTTCCTGGTCTTCATTGTTTCGGTGCTAGATGTTACTCATATCCTTAACCATCTCAATCAAGTTCCTTAGCAGCTTCCATGCTTGAACGATCAAGATATGCAGAAGGGTCCTACGACTACATAACACAATATCCTTAGATGGTCCTATCCCACTTGATATCTTGTTACCTTCGTTTCCTCGGGTTTCCATCCCCAACAGTCATGGCTGTCTAGTTCCTTCAAGCTCCTTTAAGCTCCACCAAAATGTCAATCTTGGTACTGGGAGGAGTTATGGGCGTACCCAACGCCATATCTCAACACCCATGCGTTCCGAAATTGAATTCTTTCGCCAAGTTGTGTCCTTGCAGCTAGGTGATCCGGCTAAGCTGTCCTTGCTTAGCTAGTTCTCACTCCTTAGATTTGATTGTTGCTATCCCCACCACGCTTCTGCTGCGCACCGTGGACCCTAAACGACCGCTCTCCTTAGGAACTAGATCTTCATCTTATGCTTCTCAAGGTGCAACTTGAAACCTTAAGCTCTATTAACTCGAACACAAATCCTATCTCATTCGGAGAACCACTCCTCATTTACCTCTCATGAAAGGATCTAAACGAACTAACTAGCAAGCAACACACACACAGAAAAATAAATATTAACTACCCAAACCCCATTCTAGAAATCTAGCCTCACTTCTGGCCAACTCTTCAATCTAAGACTTGAATCTGAACTCGTAGCCTCCTCTTTATGGTCATCCTTGGATCACGTCCTCTGGTAGTTGCTCTAGGCCAAGCTATGAAGTCCACATCTAACAAGGTTTGAACTTAGTTTAAAGTTTGAATTGGTGTCTTGAAATCACGAATATAAACGGTTTAGCACGTGCATCTAATCCTAGGTGAAACACAAATACGACTCGGTAAAAATTTTTCTCTGAAAATCTATGACCCTCCGGGTCAGAACCGGAGTGGCCGTTAACCTAGGCTCTGATACCAAATTGTAACGTCCCTAACCCGATAAGGGAGTTAATCATCCGGTACAGACCAAACCCTTTCGCAAAACCACCAACTCCCACTTTAAACATCATCTCAAACCAACCTGCATAACAATTCTCAGAAAAAGAAACGGGAAAAGGAGGGGTGAGTGACTTCCCGAAAACTAAGTCACTCAGTGAGAGAACACCCTAAACTACTTCGCCTGAAAACTAGATTGGTCAATAGTCTAAACCTAAACCACAACCCACCACACAAGCACCTAGCGTACTGATCAAGCAACTACCAAACATTCATCAACAACTAGTATCCACATCAATCACACACAAACCAAATCAGCCGGTACAAAACCGTGCCACTTAACCCGCACACAACCGAGTCAGCCGGTACGAAACCGTGCCATTGAACTCGGACTCGACCCGAGTCAGCCAGTACGAAACCGTGCCACTTAACCCGGGCGCAGATCGAGCCAGCCGGTACGACACCGTGCCACTGACTCCGAATCCACTCATAGGTACTCTCATTTCCCCGACTTCAGGTCAGGGGCTTCCCTCTCACCCCATCCCTGACGCAATCACAACTCACCAGTTTAGCAAACAAACAAATCTCTTTCGTAATTCTCAATCAATGCCATATTACCCTAGTCCTTTGGTTAAACAATTCTAGGTTCTCATCACAATATTCACATACATCTACTTATGCTGGACTTAGAGACCAAACACGCATTCGCACTTAGGTGTATAGTAGTATAACTCAATACATAACACAAGCAACATATTAATGACGGTTCATATAGCCCGTCATTGGCTGGTTTAACCCTAGAATATCATCCAAACCTAGGCTCCAAACTAGGTAATTTAGAATACGCCCTCACCTCAGCCACTTGCAGAAGATCACCGCCGAACTCAGCGCTCTTGCGGAGGACAGATTCGCAGCATTACCCTTCTCCCTTCATATAGATCCGAACCCGGCTTTCCTTTTAATAGTGGATAGATATAAGGGTCAACGATGTTTCTGTAGAAGATCAACCCAAGAATCAACCTTTAGATGAGCCAAACACCCTTTACACTAAAACTAGACATATCTGGAAATCTGGCAGATTCGCAGCCACTTAGAAACGAAGGCATAACTCTGAAACTAACCGTTAACTATGAGATCCGACCGTTCAGATTGAAGCTATAGATGTCCTCTATCTACAGCCCAAGATTCGCTCCGATCAGACACCGTTTGAATAGCCGATCGTCCTCCTCTTTCTGACTGGTCGCAGATACGATCTGCACCGATACACCTCGGGAGAACAACCATAACTTTCAGAAGAAAACTCGAAATGATGAACCGTTTGATGGAGGTGATAGATATAAGAGAGGAGCACTTACTGCATAGACTGCATAGACCTTCTTCTTCTCTTCTCTTCTCTCTAGCTTCTTTCTCTCTCTCTCTCTCTCTGCGACGACACAAGGAACAAAATGAGGAAGAAACTAGGTTTTAGGTGGCTTTAGGAGAAATAATTAGGGTAGCTTAGGGTTTTCCTTAATGGACTTTTGTGCTTTTCTTAAAAAAAAATCAAACTGGACCGGATCCTACGGTCCAGGACATTACATAAACATCACATGTGAAGGTAAAAAAGCAAGAGTACGAGACATGTCACTTTCAAGGAGAAGTGAATGTTGGAAGATTGAAAGCTAGAGACAAAGAAGTCTCTTTCTTAATTTAAATTATGCTTGCAATTGTTGTATTTATTTAATTACTTGAGACTTCTATATAAGGAGCTCATACTTGTTTCAATTTAATTAATTTAAGCAACATAAAATATTAGACAAGTTCTCTCTTCTTATTTGTGTGCTCTCTCTTAATCTCTACTTGTGTTTAATAAACAAACACAATGTAGATAGTTAGTAAATAAGGTTTAGGGGTTGCCATTAAGGCAGCCTAATACTTGTCTAATGCTCACCAAAATCTTCTTTCTTTTATTTCTTAAACTCTAGATTAATGTTTCTAAATCCTCTTTATCGTAAGTACACAAACTAAAAGTGTTGTGTTACTAAACAAGGATTAGACTCAAACTAGAATGTTTCATCCTCATATAATCAGTTTACTATCTAGTATTTGTGGTTATATTTGAGGTAT
>OVAN01001613.1:0-39337 GCA_900406275.1 Anastatica hierochuntica
TGTCTGTTTTTCAAAAATACCCCTGCTTGAAAAAAATTTATTTTTACACCTATTTTTGTAATGAAAAAGACCATTATACCCCTAGACTAAAAGAAACCCTAAACGTTAAACCCTAAACCCTAAACCATAATTCCTAAACTTTAAACCCTAATANTAGGAGGTGTATATTTGAGAACCATTAAAAAACAGGTGTAAATGTAAAATTTCTTTTCCTTTTAAGTGTATTTCTGTAAATTAATCTATATATATTGTTAAATATTTTACTCATATATTACACACTTATAATTAACCATAAGCATATTTGAATAAACAAAATAACTTACTTTTTTGTGAATTTACAGCTCTTGAATAACACAAGCCTAGAAGAAGAAGTTGCTAAAAATGGTATATTCATATAAAAATGAATGATTTAATCTTGAATTTTGCCTCTAGTATTTAGGCTTTTGTATTACATTTTAATTTTTTTTTTTTATTTCTCTCTCGTTTTGTAGAAAACAAAAGATGCAAATTCGTAAAGGAGCTTGTGAAGGTACCAAAAGGAAAATTGATGATGAATCATAGATGCAAAGAGATGACAAAGAAAGTGAAGATAAGTAAATTCCGGATCAAAATCAATGGATGTGCTCGATTTCGATTCAATCAACGGTGGATATCTCACCTCAAATTCTCTTCAAAACCTTCAAATAAATCATACACAAAATTGGACTAACTAATAATAATTCATTAGCTTCGAAAGTCTATATACATGCACACACAACACACAAATATATCAATTGGTATGTACATATGTGAATTCATATATATACAATATTTGTCACTATCTAGATTATTTATCATTGGTTACAAAATGATCGATTTTGTATATTTATTTTAAAAATGTCGCTTTTTAAAGATAAATTTTCTGTAAAATCGAAAGTCCGCATGGTTGTCTTGCTTAGTCTCGAGGCCGTCTCTTACCACGTGAGGAGTTGGCAAATATGAATGCATGCATCTTACGTAAGTGATATGTACAAGTATGTCACCGATGGAATGATGATTCTTGTTGATTAAATAAAAATAATTTTAATATTATTGTACAAAATATGTTTTTTTGTATTATTAAACTCATATGGTGAACAAAAAAAAAAGTATATGATTGAACAAACTAAGTTGGTACATTACCACTTTTTTTTTCCACCGCACACAATATGGATTCACGAGCAAATGGTTTCGATGAACGTTACATGAGACCCACACATGTTGTCACATTACTTCTCCTTTTTCTTCAACATTAAGCACCACACAAAATGAAGATATATATCATAGTGCACCACATTTTTTACTTATAGTAAAATTCAATACTTAATGCAAATTAAGTGATTTGTTAGTCACTTAATCGTTGATTACTTTATGAAGGAGATATTAATTGTAAAATAAAGAAGAAGAGATAATAATCTTTGAAAAAAATTACATACATTTGTTATATAGTTTGGAAGGAATTTTTAGGTAAAGAAACGAAAGCAATAATACTTTTTTTCTCAAAGATCATTCAATTCTATACGCTTTATATTTGAAAACTAATTGCAATAATGTTGTTTTCCTTTTCAATTACGCTATTTTATTTTTATTTTCTTATCAAATAATACAAATTATGAAAAAACAAACAACTAAATTCTTTCTGCTGTATAACGATGAAAGACCCTACTTTGCACCGCGTTAAAGATTTTTTACGAGTCTGTCTCTATCAATATGCATAAATTATATTTACTGAGAATCGATTTTAGAAACATTAATCAACCGTTTAGTTAACCATTAGACGGACTTAACATTTTATTTTCTTTCAAGATAACTAATAAAAAATAATTTTTAGAAAAATAAGATAACTTTTCTCACCAAAAAAAGGAAAATAAGATAATCCATAATTTAAGCACGATTTTATGTCTTTTTCGCCGTCCTCGTGATTAAATGTGAATCACTTATTTTTGCAAATCACAATACGCCACGTGGATGGACCATATCACACGTGGGTCACGATGCTTGTCCTTTTATTTTCTTTAGAATCATTACACGACACGTTTCCTTTATTTATAAAAAGGACCACACAAAAAAAACGAAATATCATAGTGTCCATCTTTATAATAAGTTACTAAAACACATTCAATTATTTAACACATTCACAAAAAGCAAATAGTGAAAAGAGAGAAGAAGAAGAAGATGAGAGGAGAAGCAGAGGCTTTGGCTACGACGGCGCCGTTAGCTCCGGTGACCGGAGAGCGAAAAGTACGAAACGATTTGGAAGAAACATTACCAAAACCATGTAAGTTTTTTGCTTCTTTAAAATTTTCAAGATTTTAATGTGTTAGAGCATCTCCAATAGAATCTCTCGGAGAGTCTCTCACAAATAAAAAATTATAAAGGTCGGTGAGGTCTCTCACTCGAGAAACTCCACCCACACATATCTTCATATTATTGATCAAAATATTATTAATAATTGAAACTTAACTATGTAATTAAATAATATTAAATTTGTTAGTATTATATTAGGTGAGATACGTATCTCACCATTGAAGGTGCTCTTACAAACCGAATATATACTAAAGTGGTTGTAATGTTTAATTGTTTGTGTCTACGTATTAGATATGGCAAGAGCATTAGCAGCTCCGGATACAGACCATCCGAATGGAACAGAAGGTCATGATAGTAAAGGCATGAGTGTTATGCAACAACATGTTGCTTGGTTCGACCAAAACGGCGATGGAATTGTCTATCCTTGGGAGACTTATGCCGGTAAAATTTTATTCTCTCTTCTTCCGAAAATTAGATTTTCTGGATTTTTTCATTCACAAAGATAGATTTTCGAGGTTTTTGAGGTACTTTTTTATGAATTGATAGTGATAAACCGCAAATTTTAAGAGATCCTAGGTGAGAATATTTGAATTAAATGGATACTATTGATTGATTGATTTTGTAAAACGATTAGTTAGATTATTACTCTCTTTGTATCGATATACTTGATGTTTAAGGTTATGCACGCATATTTAAAAAATATAAATTTATTTAGTGATAAAAGGCAAATAGATTTTAATATTTGCTTTGTTGAAAACATCCACTACATTGAAAGAGGAAAATTTTTCTAAAACATCAACTAAAATGATAACATTTTTATTACTTAACATTTATCGTCTTTTTAACTCGTGTGAAAAATGTATAAAATATACATTTTAGGAACGGGTTAAGTATCTATTAGTACATTGTTTTAATCTTCACGAAATTTCACAAAAACAAAATCAACTTATGGTCATTTATTTATCATATCTAAATTTTTTTAAAATTTTTTCTCAGGATTTCGTGATCTTGGTTTCAACCCAATCTCTGCTGTCTTTTGGAGCTTACTCATAAACTTGGCTTTTAGCTACGTTACACTTCCGGTATGAAAAATATAAATTAACCCTAAGACCTTTGAATATATATATATATAGATTTTATATATATATATAACTAATATAACTAATATATCATGTTATATATATATATATATATATATATATATATTTATTTTATTCATTTCATATAACTAATATATCATGTTGTGAACGTTATATAACTATTAGGGTTGGTTGCCATCGCCATTATTACCCGTTTATATCAACAACATACACAAAGCCAAACATGGAAGTGATTCAAGCACATATGACACCGAAGGAAGGTAACATTTCAACCATGTAAAACTTTATATTTATATAGAATACACACAAAAAATTGAGAGAAAAGTCGATGGTTGCATCACCACAACTGTCATCTTACGAAAAATTAGGGTTCGAACCATACAACCGTCTTAATAAGAGGAATTATTTGCCATTGTGCTATAAACGAAACAAAAATACATAAAAATGTTCCATTAGCTTCTCCCCATGATACATTTTTGGGAAAATTTTCGGGTTTTTTTGTAGGTATGTCCCGGTTAATCTTGAGAATGTATTTAGCAAATATGCGAAGACGGCTAAAGACAAGTTAACATTCAAAGAGGTTTGGAATGTAACCGAAGGAAATCGAATGGCGATTGATCCTTTTGGATGGTTAGTACCAAAACATTCTTGATTATTTGTTGGTAATTGTATTAAACCCGAGTTAAATTTGGCTGGTTTTGTGTGTTTGGTTATTGGTAGGTTATCAAACAAAGTCGAATGGATACTACTCTATATTCTTGCAAAGGATGAAGAAGGGTTCTTGTCTAAAGAAGCTACGAGAGGTTGCTTTGATGGAAGTTTATTTGAATATTGTGCTAAAAGGAATAAGGAGAAGGCTAATTCTCGTAAACAAGATTAAGCAAAATGTTTTACCTTTTGTGTGTCTATGTATTGGAGCCTAGCTACTACTATTATGGCGTATATACTCTCTCTGTTTCATTTTAAGCGATGTTTAAAGTATATGCGCACCGTTTGATAAACTACAAATTTTCATACGATTTATTTCGTTTACATAAAATTATCATTAACGTTGAAAAAAAAAAACATAAAATTATCATTAACTAAAATTATCTCAATAAATGAAAAATAGATTATACAATTTGAATGGTTAAAAGATTCAAATAGCTTTAAATTTTTGCGAGATTTAAAAACATCACTTATATTGAAACGAAATTTTTTTCCTAAAACTCTACTTATTGTGAAACGGAGGGAGTAAGACAAAATCAGAGGCGGTCATGAGGCCAAGCAAGGTAAACATGCACTTCCGACCTTCGATTTTATGGAAAAATTAGCTTCAGAAAATGGTCGTTTTTTAAAAAAGACGTCTACAAAATCAGCCCATTCTTTTTCTTTTTCGACATGCGGTCTTCATTAAATATATTAAATATGTGATTCTCAGGACCATCCTTGACAGAATCACAAAAGTTTATCTAGTTTGGTTGTTTGCAATGAATATATTTTTAACATCTCTAATTCTTTTACATTGATCTTATAAATATCACATTATGTAATTTCAAAAACTGAATTTTAAATGTTAAAATCCAAATTCATAATTTACATTCCCACACACCAAGGAAAAGAAGAAAAAAACACATCAAACAAAACAATACCAAAGCTCACATAAGATTTAAGTAAAAATAATAACATTGATATACTTTCAATAAATAAAAAATATTAAAACATTAAAATCAAAATTATACTAAAAGAAACTATAGTATATTAACTCAAGAACCCACCAAAACTATAAAGGCCGAGTTTTTGCCTATCTTTACTTTGTGCAACTTCTCTCTTCTTCTAGTTAAGCTTCCCTATACACTTTCCCTGAAGACCATGGCCTTAGTCTCTGGCTTTGGCTATGAATATACGCCAAAGCGATCGAAAAAGATTGCAAAACCGATATCTTTTCTTGAAATTGAACAAAGTAGAGACCGTTTCGAACATTCATGATCCTTAATCCAGGACTCCCCTGTTTCGATCCCTGAAATAAAAAACCGCAAACGAATCGAATTTGCGTGTCAACATGACCAATATTTGAGTTTTGTGACCGGTTTTGGAAATGGTTACATGGTTCTTTGAATGTTACCTCTGAGAATAGCTCGAAAAGATTGCATTGGCTTTCGTTTTGGTCCTTCCGCGCTTGTCCTTTAAAGACGGTTAAAGGACAGCCTAAGTCCCATCCCGAGCAATCACAGCTTCCTCCGGATTTCCATCTCTTGATCAAGCTCGAAGGACCACCGTTTCTGCTTCTTGGACCTCCATGAATCCCTGAAGGAATCACCACATCTATGCTCGTCGAATGCTTAGAGTTTTCAGAGGAATCCTTTGCTCGGGCTAGGCGAGTTTTCTTTAGGAACTTCATGCCCCAGCCTCCAACTTTCTCTTCCATTTCTTCTTCTTCGTCTTCCTCGGGAAACTGTTCTCTAACAACAACAGCTGAGGTTTCAAGATTCGTTGGAAGGTCGTTATCTAGTAAACTCAACGGTTCAAGATCGTGTTCTGGTTCTTGAAATGGCTCCCAAGAATAATGATCCGGTAAGGAGCTTGTTCGACTGAATCTTGAGATACTTCTTTGCCTCGAAGCACGTCTAGTGCTTTTGAGCGCATCAACGACTTTCTTAGGCAATCCTCTCCTTTTCTTGATATCGTTGTGGCACGGTAACAGCGGATTCCCATCGTTGTTGAATAGAACAAACTGTCTCTCGACGATTTTCTCATTCGTAGTTGAGACAGAAAACAGAGTTGATACTTTTACTTTACCAACCAAATGTTGCGGTTCAGATCCACGGCCTTTCTTCAAGTGGATCAAATACGAATAGTCTAGAGAACTGCGGTCGAAACTAGTAGTGCTTAAGCTAGCTACATAGATCTCTTTCTGATCATCCAATGAGAAAACAAAGTGAGGCGTCTTGTTGTCTTTCATAGTGAATTGTAGTGTTCCTTGAGAAACCGTTGAAGACGGAGACAAACAGGAAGAAGAGGCCTCGGAAGAAGAAGAACTAACCGAGTTAGTGCTCGATAAAGAGACCGACTTTTTCGGCATGTTTCCAGATTCATAACTCCGAAACTGCGAATCCGAGAAGTACTTCACCTCTTTCTTCTTCAGAACATCAGATGGAATCAAACCTTTCTCACATTTATCATCCCGCATTGCCTCGCCATTTAGATCATCACAGCCATCAAACGCTTCAAGATTGTGTAACAAAGGCTTATGTGTGACTCTCTTGCAACCTGTTATCGCAGGACTAATCACGATACTGCCTGAATCATCAACAAACGGAAGATCAAACACAAGACGAGCAACATTTCTGTTAGGCATCATCACAGGTGAATCAACAACAAAGTGAGACGACGAAAAATCCATCCTTGATGCTGCAAGATTCATAGAAAGGCTACAACTTGCGGACTTAAACGCACTGATGTTAATTAGCTCAAGGCATCTACGAAGATACTTCTCATCTAGTAATACCAAATGCCTCGGGATCTTGCTGTCAAAGAAGCTAGTGGCACGAGAGAACGACCCTTTAGGACCGTTTTTAACAATCTGTAACCACTTTCCGGTGTTCGGAACTAAACTGCATTGCTGCCTTTTCTGACTCAACAAGCTCCCTGACTTCAACAACCCATTTTTCACAGGCAGATTCTCATCAATGTCAAATGAATCTTCAATCTCAAGATCATCATACTTCTCAGCATCAGGATTAAGACTCCCCATTGTTTTAATCTCTAACTTAAAGAATCAAAGCCAAGCAAAAATATCTTTCATCCTTATATGAATCTCAAGTGCACACAAGAACAACAACACCTGCAAATACCTGAAAGACAAACATGAACAGAACTTTTAACTCCAGAGATAAGCATAAGATTTAGCTTGAGAGAAGAAATCTTTAAAACCCAGAAAGTGCAATGAATCTACTGTTTCTAAAACAAAGCTAATTTTGCTGAAAAGTCAAGAGATTAAAAGTAATATACCTAATCTCTTACCTAAAAGCAATGAAGAAAAAGGTGAAATCTAAGAACCCTACACCTCAAATCAAAGAAAGCTTGAATTTTTAGATGTGCCCATTAATTGAATCATAGAGAAAAGAAAAGCTACAAAATTGAAGAACCCTACACCTCAATCACATAAAGTTTGAATCTTTACATGTACCCATTAATTGAATCACAGAGAAAAAGCTGAAAATGAAGAACCCTACTCCCAAATCACACAAAGATTGAATTCTTAGATGTATCCATTGATTGAAACAGAGGAAAAAAGCTAAAACTTTAATGGAGTTTCGAAGCTCGAAAGAAAAACAATTGAGGATTAAGCACATGAGAGGTTAAATTTACTAAGGAATTGATCTAGAAGCTAAGGTTCTCTGTATCATTTCATATACATAAACTCCAAAGAACAAATCTTCAAAATTTTCAATACTTAGATTTCGTTTTACCTGGAGAGTGTGTGGATCGAAGAATATTCTCCAACAACAAAGAAAATTCAAGCAATCTACTTCGCTGATTCTGGATTGTGTCGATCTTGTTTCTTACGTATCTCCAGAAAGAAGAAACCTTTCTATACGCAACGCAATTATGAGTGAGAAGAAGAAGAAACAGAGTGAGAAAAGCTTAGAAGCAAGACTTTTCTGAGAGATTCTAGAGAGAGAGAGAGATGGGTTTGTTCTCTAAGACGCGTAACAATGGAGACGAAAGAGAAGACGAAGAAAGGAACGTCTTTTTTGGTGTGTGACTTGACTACAATGGCCACTACCACTAAGGAGAGAGCTTCTCACAATGCAGGACCCACCTCTTGTGTTTGTGTCTTCTTTTCTCTTTTGTGTTGATGCTTAGAGGTTGAAATGTGTGTGGTTAAGTGATGAAAGTGCGTGAGAGCTAGTGGCCACGATCGAGAGATCGAGAGAGAGTGGTGGCTACTCGTTGTGCGAGAAGAGAGGGAGTTTAAAGTTAAGAGATACTAAATATAAACCCAAATTAAGTAAAAAAGACAAAAAATGATACTAATTATCATAATATTATCAACATGTTATATATGAATTTTTTCAACCAAGTTTCTAATTTTTTTGGGGTAGTTTTATAATTTTGATATTGATTTTGAATTTTAACAAATAGGTACTAATATGGGGAATAAAGGTTTTTGCTAACATGTTTTTTTGGTTATCTAAAAATGAAGAAGTTTCTAAAATTTATACATGTGTTAGGTTTCTCAATTATGTAGTTATTTAATAATGGATTTCTAATATAGTTAGCCGTGTACATTAATGGAAAAATATTAAAGTTATCATATTGTTCTATAAACATATTAAAAAAAAATTTATCAAAAAAAACATATTAAAACAAGGGTGAACTTGGTGAATAACCATAGGTAAATTATTATTTAAATTTTTGTGAGTAAACAAAATATAATATTGGGAGAATTTTACAAAAAAAAGCTCTTTGTGAAAAACAAAATTAGAGATAAAATAGTAAAATCAATTTTGGTGGAGGTTAGAAATTTAATTAATGATGTTCTATAATTATTAATTATTTATTTATATTTCCCTTAAAACAAACCTATGGTTCATATTTGCCTTTTTTAAATATGCATGATTGGATTGTTGGAGATTTAGAACATTTTTTTTGCCAATCATATAATGTTAAGATCTTTTAATTTAATAATATTTTGCATACAAAGATTGAGAATCTATGGACCAACTAACATATTGACAAAACTAGTTTTGTCTCATTTTGAACCGTGAGCTTGTGGCACATGATTATCTCGAACATTTTGTTGCTTTCTTCATTTTTAGTTTACGCAATTTTTTCTTTAAAATTTCAAAATTCAAATATATAAAGTACCTTATATATAATAATACATAGTGTAATGTAGTTCCACTAAATATGTTTTATTCTTCTTGATAATCGCAAATGTCAGCTCAATAATTCATCTAGAAGATTTATATATTAGTAAATATATACATGACATTGAACATTCGTGTAAATTTCTATCGACCAACCTTATATTATATAACATTGATGCTTTGGTTTTGTATAATTTAAGATTGTTTTCCACCAAATCCGGTTCATGTGTTTGCAGTAACCGCATTAAACATTTTTTTTAGTGTGAAGTATTTACCATAATCCATGCATGTGATTTAGTCGGCTTATTCGTAATTTTATAAATCGTATGTTTGTCTTATACCGAGCTTTTTAAGCATCGTTCAGCTCTCTGTTAGTATGATATTATCCGTTTGTACGATCAATTTGGGTGGATCTATTATTTTTTCCCGATTGATTAGTTTTGTTTAGTAGTATACCGAACTTTTTAAGCAGTATCTAACTCCTTATTAGTATGATATCATATGTTTATATACCGCTTAATTTGTGCGAGTCTATTATTTTGTTTAAATTTATTTTCCATGGATCAAAATCGTTTATTAATTTATGAAATATTATTAAAGCCGGGAATTTTATATGAGTTTAGGTATTCGTTTCAAAAACTTGATTAAACCATAAATTAAGGAACTAAAAAAAAAGGAGTGGAATCTTTTTGTTTTCTCACAAAGAAAAATAATTTCCTATATCTTTAGTTATTAAAGTCAAAAGACATAGTTAAATTCTTAAAATAGTTTTATCCAAAGAAATTTGAAAAAAAGAAATCTATAGAGAAACCACTATAAATTGTGATAATGATCTTTCAAAATGTCATTATCATAAATTCATAATTCACCTCTAAAGTCAAAACGAATATATTTTAGCCGGCTGCCTTTTAGACATTTGGTTCGATATTATTGACTTCATAATCGTCTTCAAATTTCTTTTAAAAGTCAATTTTAAAATACGAGTTTTCATTTTTCATAGAACAAAAAAGAAATGTAACAATCCCATAGGGAAAATTTATACTATATGAAATTTATTGTACAATACGATCGTCATTTACAATATTCTTAAATGGTAACTAAAAGGGAGGCCGTGATTAAAACAAATGATATTTAACACTTTGTTGGACCAATTACACTTAAAATCCAATAATTGCATCCTTTTTCTCATTATTTTAAACTATCTACTATCTAATTTATTTAATTTTTTGAACCGCCTATTTATTTATTTTCTTCTAAATACGCGTTTGAATTAAACAATAAAATACGTTTTACAAACAAAATAGAAAAAAAACTCAAACCACACCAAGTGATAAGGTGATAAAAATACAACTCAAACTATTAAAATACAAAACATTACATATATCATATCTACAAAAATTTTATAATTTCTTGTTATTCATCAAAACCTACCTAAACCCATTATTCATTATCTTTATTATATAGTTAATTTTTTTCTTTTGTGACAAAACCTAAAGAAATGAAACAAGTAATAACTCTATATATAGATACTAGTTATATTATATATAATAAGACTATGAGTCTATGTCATGTGAGATTCAAAACTCAAATCCAAGATTGGATTGTGTAGTTGAATTTAAAGGAGTTTGCTCCATTAATTTGTGAAAATATATCTGAAAATTGCTCCTCTTCCTTCATTCCCATCTGTAAAAAACCAAACCGGTTTATATAGTTATAAATTTCATATGAACCGGTTTAAAAAATATATTGAAAATTTTCTTACATTTTCATATTCAACATCATGATGATGATGACTTGAAGAAGCTTGTTTATTTGGTTCACAAAATTCATCATTTTTAGCAAATCTTCCTCTAACTCTTGGACGAGAATCTGCCAATGTTTTTCTACATGCATACTATATAACCAACAAAAGAAAATAATTTCATTGGTTTAACAAAATCATTAACGGTTTAATCCGGTTTGATTTAGTATAAAACCCTAACCTTAATTTTCTTGCTGAAATTTCTCTCATTTCTCTTCTTCATATACCTATGGATTTTCTCTTTCCTTTGTTCTGGTGAGAGTTTTCCAACTTTGTTAAGTGTTGAATCTTCTAAACCGGTTATCTCAACCGGTCCTAGAGATTGGTTTTCGATTGTACCGAGTTCCTTCTTCAAAAAAATTAACCGGTTAGCAAATCACTACTTGGGGATAAGCAAACAAAAATCAAAAGTTTAGTTGCTCAAAATGTATCATTTGATGAATTAGTAAGCAAACATTTGAACTTTACCTTGAGATCTTCTGGATTAAAGATGTGTTTGATGGATTCCGTAGAGAACAAGCTACCGTTTTCAGCTTGAAACTTCATTGATTGATCATTTGGTTTGTTGAATTCTGATCCTAGATGAAGACTCTCATGAGAGATGCCGGAAGAGAGTAAACCGGTACACATATTCGCCATATACGCCGGTAAACCGAAGAAAGAGGCAGAAGGAGAAGAAGGGTTTAAGCCAAGATTGTAACTTGGGAGAGAAGAAAGAACATTTTCTTCGAAAACAGAGGAGTTTGTTGGTATAGCAAGAGGATCCTCTGAGTATAGAATGTTAGGAGGTTGTTGATGAACATCTTGAACTCCTGATGAGAAACCATATTGATCTTGATTTGTTGTTTCTAGAAGATGATCAATGATTGGATACTGAAGAGAAGATGATGAGAAATCTATTGAAGAAGCTATGTCGTTTTCGAAGTCTTCATGTGAATCAAAGATCATAGATAGATCCGCGTTGTCTTCATCTTTATCAGCTTGAAGATTGATGTTGTTGTCGTTGCTGTTCTCTGTTGTTGTGGTTGTGTTAGTGTTGGCTTCAGAAGTTTGATTGAAGCTTTCTTGAAACAATTGTGAATCGCAGAAATCGAAAATTTGAGCACTAAGAGGGCTCGTGATATCATCCTGATGAAACAACAAAACCAATATTTAGATCTAAGGTTAGATGAATCATAGAAAGTGAATGATCAAGAACTTTGTAAAGAGATTACTTTAAGGCCAAGCATCAAAAGAAGATAAACAGAGGTTTTAGCTTGAGTCACAAGAAACAGAAGATACAAGATTAGTTCTTGAACATGTTCTCTTATTACTTAATCTTGTAGAGATAAGTTGATAAGATGTTTATATTCTGTTTATCGACATCAAAACACTTAAAAGATCTTTGTGTCTTGATCAAAATCCAATTAGAACAAAGTAAATGTTAAAGAGAAAGAGAGATTAAATGGATCTGTTCTTTCATGTGACATGTTAAGAAGAAGTGTTTGAGTTTCCCATCAACTTAAAAAAGAAAAGTAAAGTTACTATAATAGGAAACTTTTCTGATTCTAGTTTTTCTTTTTTTTTTTACCCACAAAGAAGAGAAAAGTGAATGGAATTTAATAAAAAATAATACCTTACATTATGCTCATAGTGAAAATTGTTTGAAATACTTTATACTATCAAAGGTGATAAATTATTGAAGATGATACAAATTAAAAACAACTTTTATTTGTAGAACATAGTTCTATATATTATGTGACGATTTTCTATTGGCTTAGAAGTAACAATTATTTGCGAATGAGAATGATAGAGTATCTTAATAATTTTAGAAGATAAATTGAAGTGTGTAGAGAATAACAAAAGAAAGAAATAAAAGCAAAATTAATGAAGAATTTTTATAAAAAAAAAGAGATAAAATGGAATATAAAGAGAAGAAAATGACTTTAAACGAAAAAAAAGAATTGACCTTAAGATTCTTCAAATCTAAAAGAAATTAAAACATTTAGTTTATTAGATTAAAAACTAGAATTGACCTTAAGACATATTTATTTCAATCTTAGAAGCAAATTTTAAAGACAAACAATTCATATTTAGGCATGATAATAATACTAAGAAAACTTTTAAAAAATGTAATAAAAGTGAAGAGAATTACGATGGAAAGCTGATCATGAGATGAGATCACGTCTTGAAACATGTTCTTTGTTCTTTATCTTCAATGTTAATGTGAAGATTTTCCAGGAAAAAAATTGATAGAAAATCTCCCAAAAAAATTGAATCAAAGCAAGAAAATGTATAAACGAGACTTCATGGATTCTTTATAGAACAATGTTGGAGCAAGTGATAATGTATGAAGAAGAAACTTCATTATTGAAGAGAAAAAAAAAAACAAGAGATAATCGAATTAAAACAAAACAAAAGATTTCTTCTGTTTGAACAAAGAAGAAATGAAAATTTTCTTACAATTTTCTCTGGGGAAAAAGAAAATAGTTTATGAGAAGTTTCACGTAACGATCATACATATATATACTTTTTTTTACGTGTATATTTACATATATAAATAGTAACATAATCTAATGTGTAATGTGTGAAAATGTTATTTTCATGTAATAATATGAAAATATATACCAACGTGTCACTTATCGTTAAATACGTTGAGCCGTCGATTCTCATCTTCTCATGATTTGGCCAATTATTTTTTGCCACGTAGATAGATAATGCTGACGTGGTATAAGAGTCTCTTACGGTTTGACTGGTCAATGAGTTTGACCCAATTCTTGTAACGATGATGATTTTTTTTTCTTTTTGGTAAAAGATTTTGACCGAAGATTGTCCTAAATTAAGCCCTATATTCATGGAATTAGTTTTTCTATATTTTTATCTTGTATTTTATTTGCTAAATTAAATATTGTGATTTTGCGCTAAGCCACTAAAGAGTGACAAAAAAAATCGACTAAGTCAATAGAATATCAAAACCAAATTTTGTTTTTTGAAGCCCTTGAAATGAAGATCAAGATCACATTTGTTTATGGTTGATCACTTTGCTATTTATTTTTGTTAGGTTTGATACTTGGTCTAACCCGGTTCGTCTCAGGTCATTAGTGAGTATCATGTTTTGGTCATACAAGTCTATCTAGCATTTGAAAATCATTGTCATGAGAGCATCTTGTTAACTTCTCTCAAAGTGTGCAAAAATCTTATAATTTCAATCTCAAGTTGTCTCCACAAATTTAATATTGCATATATAACATATTGTTGGAACGATTTGAATTCCACATCGGATAGATAAGAAAGCCTAATATATAAATAGAGTTTAACTCCAACTCCGACTTAGTGTGAGATCTTTTGGGTATAAAGCCTAAAAATAAATCCGTGAATATTTTATCGGTTTGATCCAAAGCGGACAATATTGCACTAAGGGAAGAGAGTTGGACAAGATTTATGGTCCTTAATGGACGTCTAAAAGAGAGAATTGGACAAGATTTATGGTCTTTAATGGGCGTCTGGACCAAGAGGACGTCCGGTCCGTCATAACACATATATATAAAAGATTAAAATACATTACAAATGTATACATAGGAGCGATTAAAATCACTTTAATAAAGAACAACCGGTGGATTATGAGGATTGTAGCAAATTGTTTAAAGATAGATCTAAACAAAAAAAGAAACTAGAACAGCTTAAGATCAAAGCTGATTTGATGAATTGATACTCTAAAGATATGATATGACTATCTCCATCGAGAGTTTGAATGCAATATATGCGTAGCATACGCTTGATCTAGATAGAAAACGACTACCACTTTCACTAAAATATAAGACCTAAAAATATGATACATACAACTTCTATATGATATTGTTTTTAATAGGTTAACATATTTATGTTAATTATCGCATCTAAAATGTAGTACGTACGCTACAAAACATTGTCACTATGTATAACGTATGAGTTAGTACCTTTTACATTTTTCTTTATAATTATGAGGGTCATTATCTCTTGATTGTAAATTTAGTTTATCATGGATATAATACAAGAAAAAAATCAAGTTAGTATTTGATGAAGGTTTGAATATGTCCACTATCTATATTTTGTTTCTTTTGGAGTATCGTAGTTTTATGATAGTTCGTTTTCATCTTTGGATCCTAAGAATATAACTTTTATGCAAATAGATAGGACACTATCGTGCTTAAGATGGACCCTCATCGTCCTACCTTTAGACATTTAAATTGAATACATTTTTATATCCCAACTTGAATGTTATTACTTCAAATCTTCAAAGTGACTTAAATCTCATATGTACCAGTAAATACTTGAAAAGTATCCGAAATATCCGAAAATATCCTAAATATCCGATAAAAACCCGAACAATCCGAAAAAACTCAAAATACCCAAAAAATCCAAAATACACGAAAAAACCCAAGATATCCGAAAATGAATACTCGAACCGAAATTACTGAACTCGCGTCTATTCGAACCGAACCTAAACTGAAAACTAAAAATATCCGAATGGGTATTGTAGGATCCGAATTCCAACTGTACCCGATCCAAACTCGATCGGGTACCCAAACGCCTAACCCTACCTACAATACTTGTACAAGTAGACCAGTGAGTGAGGAGAGTTGATTGTTTGTACCAAAACAAAAAAAAATGAAATCAAATTACTCTCTTTCTCTATCTTAATCATTTTCTTTTTCTCCCAGAAAGAGAAAAGAGTGGTCAGCCAAAGCCTATCACTCTCTTAACATTAAAACCAAAAAAACCTAGAAGAAGATAATTAAAGAGCCTTCTTTTACTATGCCACCAAACAACACCGATCACACAATTTTCAAAAACCCAAACCTCCATAAAATAAAAGTTCAAAATCCAAGAAAACCCCACAAAAAAAATCTTTCTCACTATCTATCTCTCAAAAAATAGAAACAAACTCAAAATCTTTTCTTTTCACTAAACAATGTTTTGATTCTATAAACCAAAGTCTCTTCCACAAAAATGGTTTTTTCACAAAAGCTCTTATCTTTTTCCATCATCATCACATTCTCCATGACTCTGTTCTCAGATCTTGAAGCTGCATCACCACAATACACAAACTTAATCTACAAAGGTTGTGCAAGACAACAATTCACAGACCCATCTGGTTTATACTCACAATCTCTCTCTGCAATGTTTGGTTCTTTAGTCTCACAATCAACAAAAACAAGATTCTACAAAACAACCACAGGGACAACAAGTCAAACAAGCATCACTGGTCTCTTCCAATGTAGAGGAGACTTAAGTAATAACGATTGTTACAACTGTGTTACTCGTCTTCCTGTTCTTTCTACTAAACTTTGTGGCAAAACCATAGCTGCTAGGGTTCAACTTTCTGGATGTTATCTTCTTTATGAAGTCTCTGGCTTTGCTCAAATCTCAGGTAAAAAGAAAGAAAGAGTAAAGAACTTCATCTTTGGTTTAGAATAAACCGTTTAATTTTCAGTATAAGCACGGTTAATTGTGGAGTTTAGAACTTCATCTTTGGTTTAAAATAAACCGTTTAGTTTCCAGTATAAGCATGCTTAACTGTGGAGTTTAGTACTTCATCTTTGGTTTAGTACTTCATCTTTGGTTTACAATAAACCGGTTAATTTCCGGTTTATTAGGTATGGAGATGTTATACAAAACATGTGGGAAGAAGAACATGGGAGGAACAGGGTTTGAAGAGAGGAGAGACACTGCGTTTAGTATGATGCAGAACGGTGTCGTTTCGGGGCACGGTTTCTACGCGACGACGTATGAATCGGTTTACGTTTTGGGACAATGTGAAGGCGATGTTGGAGATTCTGATTGTAACGTGTGTGTCAAGAATGCATTAGAGAAGGCTCAAGTTGAGTGTGGAAGCTCGAGTTCTGGTCAGATTTATCTTCATAAGTGTTTTGTTGCTTATAGTTATTACCCTAATGGTGTTCCTCGAAGTTCTTCTTCTTCTTCGTCTTCCTCTGGTTCTGGTTCTTCTTCTTCTTCAGGTGAAAAGATGATTTGATTCTCTCTGTTTTGTTCTTTTGGTTTTTTCTTTATAACATTTTTATTGGAATATGTGTTTTGAATCATAATTCAAAATCTAGGAAAGTGTTTTTAATATTTTATTTTTGTTTGAAAGTAGTGTCTAATTTTTAAACTAAAACAAATTCTTTTTTTAGAAAATGTTTCAACTTTAATTCAAAAGCTTTGTTATTTCGTTTTCAAGCTCCAAATTAAGATTTTCTCTTTTAGAATAAGATATAGTGCTTTTTTCTAATAATTACTTCTTCCGTTCCAAATTAAGTGATATTTTAGAAGATATTTTTTCGATTTAAGTGATATTTTCACATTTTATATCAAAATTAAATGTTATTTGTTGTTTATGACCATTTACATTTGTAGTTTAATTTTATATTGGTTGAATTAATTAAAGTTTATGTCATTATTATGAAAAAGATAAATTGAATTAAAGCGAGTAAATATTTAGTCCATATGCAACATTTTTGAATATTTAATTTTGAAACGGGAGACTTACAAAAATACACCTTTGTATTGTCTGTTTCTCAAAAATACCCCTGCTTGAAAAAATTTTATTTTTACACCTCCTTTTTAATGAAAAATACCATTATACCCCTAGAATAAAAGAAACCCTAAACGTTAAACCCTAAACCCTAAACCATAATTCATAAACTTTAAACCCTAATAGCTAAACCCTAAACCCTAATCACTGAACCTTAAACACTAATCGACTTTTGTGTAAATAGGAGGTGTATATTTGAGAACCATTAAAAGACAGATTTAAATGTAAAATTTCTTTTTCTTTTAAGTGTATTTCTGTAAATTAATCTTTTGAAATTGAGTAATATTGGATGATATTTTTTTGATGATTAATGATTTTGATTAGAAAATTCATTTTTTTGAAAAAAAAATGGGGACAGGAACATCAGGCAAAACGGTGGCAATAATAGTAGGAGGAACAGCTGGAGTTGGATTTCTTATAATTTGTTTGCTTTTCGTCAAAAATTTGATGAAAAAGAAATACGACGGTAATTTTTATTTTATTGTTTTGTTTTTTTCCTATCATTTACATATTAATATATTATACATGTATTAAAACGATGCGTAGAAAAATATTATTATGGAGTTGTACGTTCATGCATGTATAATGAAAGCACATGCATACGTATCTTATACACGTAACGAGTTAGATTCGCACGTCTCATTAATTTAAACAAACGAAAAAAGATTTAACTCGTTTTTAATTTTGTATAGTTATATATATATATTTTTTTTGTTAGCAGATTATTGAAAGATAAATAGGAGGAAGACAAGAAGAGGAGTTTAACTCCAAAAACAGAAGCAAAACTCTTGAGGTGAATGCAATTTTATTCCTTATTATAAATTTCTTAAAAGTTTGTTATTCGATTTTATATTTTTGGGAGGTGCAAATTTCTAGTGAATGGATGTAGAGAGAAAGGGGAACATTAGATTAATTGTGTTAGAAGAGAGACAAGTAGTTCAATTATTTTTTCCCATCTAAATATGTATTATTCAAACGAAATAAAGTTTTCATACAAAGTCGGCAAAGAACAATATCTTTCTGGAGACAAGTAGTTCGATTTTTGCTTTCGAAAAAAATATGAAACTTGTAAATGAATTTGATTACTTGAAGTTTCGTATTTTCCTTAAGTTCCTATATTTTTCAACTCTGCAAAACATATATTTAGAGTAGATGTAAATTAAACAATCCTTTTTCATGCATTACTATTACTAATTTCTACTATGATTTGTTTAGAGTAGATGACTTTAGATGTATATTTTATACTGCATTGTATTATATATATTTTCTGTTGAGTACGTTTTAATGATAACTCTTGTCTACATAACTGTTAGGTATCTTTTTTGACTTCCTGTCAAGTTGTTTTTTTCTGCCAACTTGTGTTTTGGTACTTTGTTTTCAAAATCTCACTTTGGTATATAACTTTTAATAATATAAAGTGGGAAAATTTTCTTCTGTCTATTGTTTTTTTCTTGTAAATGAGTAGGATTCCACCACATTTTAAATTACTGTGGCAACTTGCGTTACATAAACTTTTTAATATCTATACATTATCTTTTTAAAAAGTTATGCTTAAACATTTTTCCAGTTGAAGAATTTGACCAATAACAAGTTTATCGGAAACATCAAATAACATTAAATTTTTGCATATTAACTCAAATATCACCAAAATAAAGCAAAACCAATGAAATGTTGCTCTAGAGATAAAAATTTATCGATTTGAAAAGTAAATTATAGATTCGAGTGCGTTGAAAACAATTAGTTCGCCAAAAACGAATATCTTATCTAGTCTTCTCTCGCTATAGAGAAGTTATATGCTACTACATTGCTCACGGGGACGTGTGATTCACATTATTTTGCATTTTTGGGAGAATAATGAAACTTGATGAATCAATTTGCCTTCATGGATCAAACATCTATACTTTCTTGCACATACTTTGATGAATATCATAGTTTAATGTTTTGGCATTTAATTGCATTGGGTGATGTGTTCCATTCTAAACCATTCATACCAAACAATAAGAACTTTTGGATTTGGGCCACAACTATCTCAATTTGGGATACAGATCATAAAGCCCATCACTAACACAGTGACTATTAAATCTCAGAGAATCATTTTGCCAGAAAGACAATTACAATATACTTCTTCTAGAATTAACAATTTGACAATCTCAATACTAGAAAACTTGTACAAACCCTAATCAAGATTATCACATAAGCTATTTCTCTCTCACAATTTCTCCAAATATGGAACCAAAAGATCGACTCCTCTCTCTCTCTATCTCTATCTTCTTCTATGATTAATAAAACCATAGAAACTAAAAAGAAAAAAAAGAAAGCAACGGTTAATACTCAAGCCATATCATTCGGAGATTTGTAACCAGACAATAACACAATCTAATTGTAAGGGAGCTAAAAACATTAATCAAATGTTTGACTTTGTGAGATTCGAATGATTCGCATTGACTTGTGTGTCCACAACAACAACAATGTCGATGTTTCCATCTTTTCAATTGTTAGAACTCAACATAATCTCCGCACAGGATCTTGCTCCTGTCTCTCGTAAAATGAAAACATACGCGGTCGCTTGGGTTAACTCAGAACGTAAACTAACCACCCGTGTCGACTACACGGGTGGTACTAACCCGACTTGGAACGACAAATTCGTCTTCCGAGTCAGCGAAGATTTTCTCTACGCTGATACTTCAGCAGTTGTTGTCGAAATCTACGCATTGCATTGGTTCCGCGATGTTCACGTTGGTACTATCCGTGTCCTAATTAGTAACCTTATACCTCCTAATCGTCGTCCTGGATACCGAAGTAACGACGAATATCGACATACGCCGCCTCCCGGAATGCGATTTGTCGCGCTTCAAGTTCGCAGACCGTCTGGTCGTCCTCAGGGGATATTGAACATTGGTGTTGGAATCCTTGACGGTTCTATGCGTAGTATGCCGCTTTACTCGAATATGGAGTCATCTGCAGTTGGTTATAGAGATTTGCTTGGAGAAGATGATCCGCATTTGCATAATTTGCATCTTAATAGCTTCAAAGGAAGCTCGAAGAATCCGCAATCTCCGTCTTCTAAACAGTTTCAATCCGTAATCTCGAGGCAACCGCCAATGCTCCGCCGTACGAGGAGTGATACGAGCTCAATGGTTGTTTCCGATCTTTTGAGCAGAGCTGAACGAAGCCGTGTGGCTAATAGGAAGCCTGTGAGCGCTTTAGCTAGCAGCGAATCGGAGCCTACGACGTCGGGACACGATACGACGACGTCGGATTCCACCGATTATGCGCCGCCGTATCAAACTCCCGATATCCCGAGGGAGAGATATGATTCTTACGAACCCGATTTTGTACATGAATTGCCGAGAGAATACTACAATGTGATGCGGCCGAGAAGTGAGAGACACAAGGAAACATCGCCGTATCGTTCCCACGATCATCCACGGAAAACGCCGAGAAGATCGACGCCGATGATTGAGAAACCGAGGCCGCCTAGAGATTACGACCGCAGCAACCGCGCTTCCCCGTACTTGTCGAGACACGGAACACCATTGAGATCGAACATCGTCGCTTCTACTCCGATCAGATCTAACATGGTTTCATCTAGTCCGATGCGATCCATCGGCGTCGGATCTACACCGTTGAGATCTAACATCGTCGGATCTACTCCGTTACGATCCAACATCGTCGGATCTACTCCGATCCGATCAAACTACATGACAACACCAATGAAATCGCCTCTACAGTTTGGTACACCGATGAGATCTAATCTAGCCGGACGACTGATTTTAACCGAATCCGAGTTAGGTCCGTCGCCGTCAGAAGTAGCGAACAAGATGGCGAAAGATAGATCGCAAGCTAACGATACAGAGAGCTCAATCCTCAGCGAGTGGAGTCTCGACGACGATAGTAACATCGAAGGCCTCCGTTCCAAACTCGAGAGATGGCGAACGGAGCTTCCGCCGCTGTACGATCTCGGATCGAGTCATCAAAGTAGCGATATAGGGAGCGGCGCGATTGTTCCGGTAACGGCAAACGGCGGCGGAAGAAAAAGCTCGAGGAAGAAAACTCCGGCGATGAAGAAGAACAAACATAGTCGCCGTCACACGGAAGGAGGAAACGGACTTTTCTCGTGTTTCAGCAATATCTGCGGAGCGGAATGCACTTTCGTTTGTGGAGGCGGGTCGGATCCTGACGGGTCGAAAAAGAAAGGTGGGACCAAGCGTCTTACCCGCATGGTCTCTGCTGATGATTTGAGTTATTTGTGATTATTTTATTTTTACATTTTAGAACGACAATATTTTTTTTTTGGATAAAATATTTTATTTATTTTGTAATTTTATGGCTTGAGTTAAAAATATTCTTGAACTATTATTGAAATCATTTTCGCTCCGCACCTTCTGCCTCTAGCCTAATGGCAAAATGTCTCTTCATCAAATCCGGAATCGTGCTTTCGAACCTCGATACTCGTGTTTGTGCGAGTTTATCTCGTGTGGGATTTAAATGCTCACCGATCCATTGTAATCCGAATCTCCGTATGTGAAGTGGGTTAAGAGTCACCGGATCGACCTGTTGTGATCCGGATTGCCGACAAAAAACAAAATCCTTTTACATTCGGCTCTTTTAGATTACTCGCTGGCTGTTTTTACAAATTATTATGATCGAATTGGAGAATAACAAAGGCAAACTTTTAAAGAAAAGAAACAAACAAATTCAAAAGCTTTTATACAAGAATTCTTTACAATAAAAAAAAAAAACATTCTTGTTTTCTTTTTCTTACCAAGCTTAAGCTTCATCATATCATATGGTATGACAAAGACGAATACAAATTTTCAGCACATTTGATAACACTTTCTTGTTTAAATGCTACAGATTAACAAAGAGAAGGTTTCAATACCGCGAAAATGGATGCATAAACCCTTCTGTTCTTGCTTTGCAGTTCTCGTAGAAACGCGGGAAGATATAAGAGCGTATGAGCAGAGAAAGGCTTTCTCAAAATTTTCTCCATCTGCATCATTGTCGCAACAGATTAACAATGTCTTAGGAGCAAAAATAGTGATAGACAATACAGGTGTAAAGTCACTAAAATGAGAGATTACCTAAAGCTTAAGCATCCAGGAGACCCGTTTTTGTACGATATAAAGGACAAATACAGAAACAAGCAGTCGTGGAAACTATTCAGTTACAGATGGCGAGTTTCCCGTTCAGTTCATCGGCCAAACCATAGTCCAGGCTTAGTTCAGCTAATGGAGAGATGTTCTCCATTGCAAAAAGCATGATGCGAGGAAACATCAAGTTATTGTGGTCGTATAATACAAACTGCACCATCACATTCGGTTCTTTGCTGTGACTAATGTAGCAAGCCACGTTTCTCATCCTCGATACATCCATTGCGAAATCTAATGGAGGGAGAGATGGATAATCAGGCCGAACGTAATCTGGGAAAATTTGAGACAAATCACCCCAGTTACCCCATTTTTCAGCGAACCGACCTGGATAAACCATAGTATCCCCATTCATCGACAGAATCTCGGCTTGATCTCTTGTGAGAATAACACCTGCATATTCGCATATGAAAGCACCGGCTTGAATCAAATCTAACGTCCTGACACCCCAACCAGTTTCCTTCGATCTGAAAACCTCCAACCTATTCCTCAATCCCTTTTGCGTCACACGGTTCTTACAGCTCACACTGCACAAGCAAGATAGCCCACATTCAAATACCACAGGTTTTCCTCTCAATAGACTCCCGTTATCATCATAAGCAATCTCACCACCGTTCTTCCTCGCACAAAGACAATCATCAGTACAGGAGAAGCTACAGTTGCAGCCAGTCCGGTTGAGTTCTCCTTGAGAACAAATTACACTAGGCAGGACAGACTTCGCTAGGTATTGATAGTATAAAGGTTCACGATCGTTGTCTATGTCGTTATATAGATAAACCGGGACATTCTCCTTATTGCAAGAAATGTCAAAGCTTATATACCCAGAAGGTCTAACCATCAATGGCTTAGTTCTCAGTGCTTGCGCAAACTTCATTATCGCACTTCCCATCTCGGGTTGTCCTTCGATTCTCACTACCTTAAACTTAAACACTCCGAAACCAGACTTCCCAACATCAAACCAGCATTCTAAAATCCTATACAAACCATCATAGACATAAACCTTAGAGCTAATACAGTTCTCGTACTTGAATCCTCTAATCACTCGTACCTCGATACCATAATGCATACTTCTCTCCATTGCTAAATTCCCACCTTCTAGCTTTTGGTGCTGACATTGCCTATGGAGCTTGTCCTGACCACCATGGCCAGTATAAACCAGAACATCCCCTGTGTCTTCATCATCTTCATAACCACCCGAAACGATAATGCTGGTTGCAATAGGCTCTCCATTAGAGCTCCGGTGAGCGGTTAAGTAATCGATTCCGGCTTGCGGCTGGCCGTGTAAGCCCACCACACACAGTTCCATACGGTAGAAGAACATGTCGCCGATCTCAATGCCAGGGATCGAGCCAACGATGTGCTTGTCTTGGTTCAGCCACAACCCACGTTCTCTCATCAGATACGAAGCTTTAAGATCACTTCTTGGTTTCCGCCGAGGACCAATCCCAGGACGCTTCATCTCCTCCGTCATGAGATGAATCCGAAGAGAATCGTAAATCATTCGCGTCCGTTTCAAGATTTCTCTGTGGTGTTTCCGTTGCTCATGCCCTAGAGTAGCAATCCTCGCTAGCTCCTGAGGTCTCTGAAACTTCGGCGGAAGACGAGGGGAAACAACGTATGTAGAAACACGATTATCCCCAAATCCCGGCGGCGGTTGCACCGTCAAAGCCTGATTCTCCTCGTCAGGCACAGCGACGATCGCGCGAGAATCGGAACCTTCGTCGTATCCCTCGAGCTTCCCCGTAGAGAATGCCGAATGAAAAAGCTCAGCGATTCGATTAAACTCGGCGTAGACATCTTTATTAGCTAACGGATCGGAAGAAGACGACGACGGAAGCGGCGGCGGCGGCGGAGGAGGAGGAGAGATAATGTCGTTTGGTTTTTGAATTTGACATTCGTCGTCAATTGGTTCAGCCTTAACCTCAACCTTCGGAATCAATAACCGTCCGGTGACTTCTCCGGCGGAGGAAGGAGAGCAGATTTGAGATTCCGGCATGAGATTAAGGTCAAGAAATGGAGCTACAGAACCCATTTTCTCCGAAATCGAATCAGAAAAACAAGAAAAGGGTTTGAATCCGATAATCGATTCGGGTCAAGATCCGGATCCGAATCCGGCTTTAGGGTTTTTCTTCCATCACTTCGAGGTTCTTTTTCATTTCACCTTCTTCAAGAACTTGTTTCTTCTTTTTCTTATGCTTTGTTCGGAAAAAAGAAATAATTAAAATTGGTTAATTAAGTTAAACGTTTTATCATAATATTTTTTTACAAAATTAGTAGTAAATGATTGCGTAGAGAGAGTGGGAGTGAAGACAATTAATTAGTTAAATATTAACTAAATTGGTAAAATATTTGTTATTAAATTATTTATGACTTATTTTTTAAGAATATTTTTATATATCTTTCTCCATATGTAACTGTAATTTCAATTTTCAATACCTTAGACAAAAACTAAGAAAATTCTCCCTTAATAAAATTTTGCATTTATTTTCCGTTATATTAATATTATGGTAAAGTGATTTATAAGCCCAAAGTTAAGTTGACAAAAAAAGAGAAAGCCCAATGTTATTTTAGGTAATCCAATAATAATTTTCTTCATATAAATGGGTATTTGAATCAATGAATAATGTTACACGAATTTCAATTGATATATTAATGTTCGATATAACGTTTAAAGTTATTGTATACCGATTAATAATTCGCTAATTTTTATTTAGTTTTTTAAAATTTTTCATGAAATGAACGGTAACCATCGTTACTTTAATAAATTGAAAATCAAAATGCAGAATACTAATGGTCACAAACATCAAATAACATATTAATAGTATTTTTTATTTCACTTTAAATGATTCTATGCAAAAATTTAACGTGATTTGGTGTTTGTCACCGTTCATATTATGCAATATAATTTTCTATTAGTTATATTAGTTTTGGTAATAACTTTTTTCTACGCAAAAAATTAAATTGAATAAAAGTTAACAATATTTTTTAATCTAAGTTCAAAAACCTTCAAGAAAAATAGTATTCCCTCCGTTTTATTTTAGTTGATGTTTTAGGGATATTTTTTCGTTTCAGTTTAGTTGATGTTGTCAAATTTCTATGCAAAAAAATAATGTTATTTTGTGTTTGTGACTATTTGTATTTAACGGAATGAATTTTTATTAGTTGAATTTGCTGTATTTAATGATGTTTTTATGCAAAAGAAGTAAAATAAATAAAAGTTAGCTAGTGTAATAACTTTAAACATCAACTAATTCGAAACTGATGGAATATAATTTTTGTATGGAAACTTGAAAACGTCATTTAGATTCAAACAAAAAAATACTAAAACATCACTAATTTAATTTGAAAGTAGAAGAATATATAGAGGATATGTAGAGATAAGCAGCAAATGTCAATGGCATTATACATTCCTATGAGACTAAACTTAGAAGGACAAAAAAACTATTCCTATATAAGACCAAACACACTTCTTGTTATGTTTCCACTTCGGTTTCTCCTTCTCTTTCTCGACGGTAAGTGAAAACTTCTTGACCAACGATTCTTCCTATTCTTCTATGTCTTCTACTTCTCTTACTCATACCTCTCTTTACTTCTTTCTCAAACCCAATCTCTCCCATTGGAACATAATGAATAAACCACAAAGGCACCAAAGCTACCAAAGACTGCATGAGAATCCCTAAAGGCAAGTTTGCGTAGTTCTTCGATGTTATCCCGATCATATTCGCCATTCCAACACCCGCAAATCCGCTAACAATGGACGACAAACAAAGCGTCGAAGCAAGGAAAGACGTTATGGATCCTTCACACCCTCTTGGACACATATTAGCTAACAAGACGGAAAACGGAAGAATCTTGAATTGTGCAAGAATCTCCGCGACGCTTGAGAAACATAGCACAAATGCCTTGTTTGAGATTCCGAACGAAAGATTTATTTGTTTCACCAAAATGTAATCGAATAGTATCGAAAATGCATAGAGGAGCTGGAGGGTGTGGATGAGTGACCTTACGGGAAGTGATTTCCAGTAACGATCGTAAACCACGGTCAAACAAAGAAGCATTAATTGTCCAATAACCTTTGACATTCCTATAACCAAAGGATCAAGATTTAGAATTTGAGTTTGGTAACAAAACACTGATCCTGATAGAAGAGGCACCATTCCAATGGAAGCTACTATCCAAGTTAAAGGCTTGGAGATTTCATCTACTCGAACCATTCCCATTAGACCCGAAAACCGTTTCTTTAGAATCCGCAAAACAGAGCTTATTTCTAGACCTTCTTCTCTTATCAATGGTAAGCCAAAGGACTCTTCTCTAGAGGATAATGAAACAATGAGCTGAAGTGATAACAAAGCTGCAAAAGCAAGAAACACAACCCTAGGAGGAGTGTTGAGCAAGCAATATCCACCGAGTAAGTTCCCTAGGATACCTCCAACAGCTGAAGCCATAAGTGCATAAGATTGAAGACCATTCATTTGATATCTTAAACCATACTCAGCAACAAGAGCATCTTTAGCAACTTCAGCAATGGATGCTCCAAAGTTACTAACTAAAACAAATCCAATAAGCAAAGGAAGAGCTTCTCTAGCACTAGGGAATATCGCCATTGAACCCCATGCTAAAACCTGTATTAGCACTGAAACAACACAAAGATTAGACCAAAACAGAACATAAGAGAGAGACAAAGAGAGAATCATCTTGTTGACTTAACCTCCAATGGAGATGTAAGGAACTCTACGAGCATCACCAATGTAAAGAACATCAGAGAGGATCCCATAGAAAGGCTTAGCCACCATAGGAAGACAAGCAGAGTATTGAACAAGCTGAAGAGTCGATGGCTTTAGGTTAAGACAATGAGCTAGATGAAAGTTAAGTGCAAGCCATGGGAAGCATCTTGACCCTTGAACCCAATACCCTAAAGCACACAACAAAACAGCTTCTCCATGGTCTCTTTCCCTAAACGTCGTCGTTTCTTCAAACCCATCATCACCACCATTGTTGTCTCTTCTTCTTCTGCTTTCTCTAACCAAAGAGACAGAACTAGTCAATGTTGTTGATCTTGAGTTGGATTTAACAACAAAGGTTTTACTTTGATGCTTATGTTTGATGTTAATGGATGTGTTTAAGCTTATTCCATATGGGATTGATGGTTTCAAGAGCTTTAATGGTGTAGCCATGGAGGATAATGGATTATTCATTGTTTCTTTTTGATTCAAGAAACAGAGGAAAGACTTTAAGAGATGAAACAGAGAGAGATTTAAGGGGAGAGAGAGAATCACGGGATAACACAATGATCATGTGGTGACCATTGTTAACATGAAAAAAGAAATATAATTAGCATTTTTAACTATGTTTATAATTATCAAAGATTTAAGAAAATACTAATGATTTTAAAAGGAAGAAAGATCTAGAAGAGTGATTAAAGAAAAAAAAAGTGAAGTTTTTCTTTTAGTTTTAAAGTTTAAAAGTTGTAATCCATAAAAAACAATAATTAATTAAATCATTGTTTAAGAAGTTGTGATGATAATTAATTAACGTCCGTTAACTATGTTTTCATGGGACCCACTTGACGGAGATTCCTTGGTAAGATACGAGTGGGTCCCGTTATTACATAAACTCCTCGAAACTATGAACTCTTCGATTTGATTTTGATTTATTTATGTTTTTAGAAAATATCAACATGTGACGGTTTCATTTTACGTTAGACACGTGTTGATTTGAACATGTGTTACGTTGCTATAAGATATTTTTTTTTTTGCCGGCAATCCGAACCGCAACGAACCGATGCGATAGTCCAGATTACAACGGGTTGATCCGGTAGCCCGTAACTCCACATTTGGGGCGTACCCACACATGTAAGCGACTGGAGATTCAAACTTACGACCCCTGAATTGATGAGATGGACACTTGACCACTACGCCACAAGTCTCTATAAGATGTACATATTCTAGTGAGATCACATGAATATAATCCAAAAGTAACACAATAATATTTCCACAAATGTTTTTTTTTTGTTAATATTTCCACAAATGTTACCTAACATTACATTATACTAGAGTCATATACAAATCTCTCACGTAAATATATAAACAAAGCAATTCACAAAACAAAAAACATTAATGCTAAACAAAACTTGCGATGGCTAATTAATTAATTAGTAGAGAATGTTCTTCAACGTCTAGAGATCTTGAGAGAAATAAATCTTTTTCTTCCTTCTTCTTCTCTATGTTTTCTACATTAGTTTTGGGTTTATAATCAAAAGATAGGTCTTTGTTTGTAGCCATAGCGACTAAGTCTTTCTCATCGAGTCCCTTTGTATTACCAATGCTACATTGTTCTCTACCATACTTCTCCAATGCATCTTTGAATTTCTTTATCTGCATGCAAAAGAAAAACAACATGTGAACTTAATACAAGAGTTACACTCATGCATGCAACATCAAGATCTATATTGATATATATGAAAAGAATTGTATTGTACCGTGGCATTAGTGCAACTAAAGCTACAAACACGGCCTGAGGAACCGCGGTAGAAGCGGAAGAAAGGAAGAACATGAACGTTAAGACTTTGACATAAACTTCTTTGTTCTTCAAAATTCACTTGTAGAAACTCTACTTCCGGATTCTTCTCTGCAATTTTACATATCTGAAATATATACATCTCCAAATGTTACATATTCGATAAAAGTTATATAACCAAAAGTCAGATGAAACATTGGTTTCGACCTCCAAAAACATTTAAGTTAATATTTCTAGACGAAAAAAAATTTATGTTCAAAGAATTTGGACTCCAATATTGTAACATTTTATAACTCCATAAATCCGTCCTGATCAAAAGATACGAAGTTCAAGTTGTTCTTATATCTAAGTCAATATATAGACCAGTGAATCGGTGTTATAATTACTGTTCAAAACTTCAAACCACATACTAACACTTTTTGTTTAAATATACAACATGGGCATGGTCAAAAACAATCCATAACCGTATTTTAAACTGTAACCGTTTCTTTTTTAAACAGTAACCACATCATAAACATTTAAAATGGTTACAACCGTAACCGGTAACGGTAAAGTAGGTTATTAACCATAACCGTTAAAATTAAATGTAACTGTATCAAAACCGTTGGTTTGTTAGGTTGAAAAGATTACGAAAATGTTGTTAATTTTGTGTTTGTCCGGTTTACCTTAGGATGAAGAGCTTTGCAGCCACCACAACCGGGAGAGAAGAAATCTACAATGACAAGTTTATCACCGGCGTTAAGCAAACCGTCGACTAGATTTTCCGGCGACGTAACCGCCTTCATGTTCGGTTTTAATTCCTTCTCCCACCATTTTTGATTCCTTCCAATACCAAGACTTGTCTGGATTAAACCATTCATGAAAATTAATTAAACCGGTTTTAATCAAGATTTAACCTTATCAAACCAATTCTGACCTAACCTGACATCGGACTAGTGTGGAGATCTTTTTCTTGGGAAACAAGAAACTATCATTTTCGCGGGAAATTAACGTTTTAGGGTTGAAATGGCTAAGAGATATCGATCTTGGGCTAAAGCAGCACGGATAAGAGATGCTTCTTGTTCTTGTACGAGGAAACTCTTGGAGATCGAAGCGTGTTGGGTTGATAAAGATTGGATTCAACTTGATGAATGTATCAATCGCCATTGATTTTACTTAGAAAAATAAATACCTTGTTCCACAAGAAACATACTGCATTTGAAAGAACAAGATTAAAAAAACAGATAGAGAAATGAGAGGCAGAGAGAGAGGAGAGGTTTTTGAAGGGATATTTGAAAAATTTTCTCTTCTCTGCTCTCTCTATCTCTCTCTCTCTCTCTCGACCTTTGAAATGGAGATTTAGGAGAAAGATATACACTTTACAAAACGATTTTTTGTAAAAAAACATCACCACACAAATTTTTGTTACGATCTTTATCTACTTTTAGCTATATGTTTTTCTTTTCTTATTTTTAGTAAATTTGCTGTTTTCAATTTCTTTCTGTTTTTTTTGAGAGACTCGAGCGATCTTACAAGATGCAAAATAAATTATTTAGTATTGTAACAACTAAAAATAGTAGTGGAAAAATTTAAAAAATACTATATTATCTTATCATATCGCTCTAAATTTATCTCTTATAAAATTCACCTATATGTAGTCATATATATATATGAGCGGCACAAGTGGTACAGTGGTTACCACCTCTGTTGGCCAAGCTCATTTACCTGTGTTCGAATCCGGGATAATGTCCTTTCAGGGAACTACTAAGCCACCAGGTTGATGACAAAAAAAATAAAGTCATATATATAACTAATTTGTAACCAGTCAATAATATTTTGGTCAAGCAAGTCATAATTCACATAGAGAAATTAATATAAAAAAGCTAGTTTCAGAATATTTTCATGTTACCCGTTTAGAGAATTATAGAAAATATATATAGTGTGTTATAATAGTGCATGAAACTCGGGTTACAATAGTAACATGGGGGCTTATTAACTTTTAGTTAACTAGATTTATTTAATAAAGGCACCTGATTAAGAGAATCTAACAACAGCAGAATCTAACTATTATCCTAAAATCTTAAAATATTGAGCATACTATATAAAATTATTTAAGAAATTCCTTTTTTGCAATAATTGATATCGTTTTTGCACTTAGTTTGGTATTAACTTGACTATTTTTTCTTTTTATTTGTGAGATTCATAGCAATAACTACACTACTTAAAATAAACTTTTGTTGTCATGGTTAATATCATAAATATTCGTTCATCCTTTTAAATGATATACAAAGTTTCAAATGATTGGCTATAATTATAATACATATATGCTCACACACATCATTTGATTTGACCAATATTTGTTTGATAGTGTGTATATATTGGTCGTTTTCATGCAAATACTCGAGTTGATAAATTTGATGAGAGTAAAAATACGAAGATGTTATTTAGGTAGAATTATATTAGACTCACATAATTATAATTGTATAAGTTCGTTTATATAGTCAAACTATTAAACCTAATTTTTTTAATATGAAATAAACATAAAATGTTAATAATATCTTTTTACATAATGGTCAATTTTATATTCTAAGATATTAACATATTTTCTAAATATTTTCATATTTTGATTTTCATCTTAGCCGATCTCCTGATCTTCCAATACGAATATTATTACACTTTTATTCAAATAAAATGTAAATTGTTAGTTATATACAATTTATACAACACATAATGATCACAAATTACATTTAGATAACCTTATGGCATAAGGTTATCTAATCTATCATCTACGTGTTAGTGCATGGCTTTCCTAAAATGCAATCAACATCATGTGGGAAACTAATTAGGTTTATTACTTCGAAACTAAGAATAAAATTACTCATCAATAGAATAAATAATTTCGTTATCCTATAAGCCATAGTTTCATAGCAAACTAACTAAACTTGAATCTATAAAACTAAATTTTATTATTAGATCTATGACATTAAGGCACGTCATAAGCTTATATGCATGCATCTATACACTTTTTTCGTTAAATTAAAACTTAAAAGATAATTCTAGAATTTGATGCGAAAAAACTTTCCCCGATTCAATTCCACTAACTATTTCACTTGTTCGAGGTTCTCGAATAAATTCATCTTCTTACATCATCATGATTAGTTTCTTACATAACACGTTACATGGTTCCATATTATCGATGTAAATCATTTACAAGTGATTAATTGGATAAACATTTATAAAATTTTGAAGTGAATCTGAATCGTAAGGTGTGAAATCAACATGTTAATAGTAACCAGAACGAGTCAGCAACTCTGTTGGTAAAGGGGTTGCGACTGTAACTTCCGCCACACATATTCGATTCGTGTTGGGAATGACTATTTACATTGTTTGGGTCTCCGAAAAAGGTATTTTCACATTTTTGCTTATCAAAAAAAAAACATGTGAATATTAACCTAACAAAAGTTTTTTAATTTTCTTTTGGTAAAAACCTATCAAAAATTGCTTATAAGTTTTTTTTTTTATTTTAAAGGATGATCAATTAAAGTGGTAAACATTTACTTATGGAGGAAAACAAATAATAGAAAACTAGTTTCTTCTAAACATTGTATGCAGACTTGTTATATCCACTAACATTTTCTTATAGCATTAAAAGAGTAATTGACCAAATTAAAATAAACATGGAGACCCAAATTTACACTCCATCATATGTATATATCCCACTTTCTCTTGAAGCCTCATGTTATGCTAAATCTAGCTCTAGATTTTGTTGTGCATTGATCGATGTAGATCCTCTTAAAACATTCCCATTTTAAAACATACTAATAGACTAATAGTTATTCAGAGAAAATCAATGTTAAAGTATTAGCAAGATTTTCTTCTGACCATACACTTCGCGTCTAATGACTAGATTAAAAGGCTCGGTAAAACCAACGAATTGTTGGTTCACCGAAGTAGGAGTGGACAAAATATCTGTAATATTTGATTCGAACGGTTATCCGTGTTGATTTGATCCGTCAAATATGAATATCCGTAATTTTTTGAAGCAAAGCAAAAACTAAAAATCAATATCCGTTAAAAACGGAACAAATCATAAATACTAAAATTTTGAAAGACGGAAATCCGCTCCGCTTCGACCTATAAATAAATATATATATGTAGATGATTATATATATATAAGCTTGTATAATTATTATCTCTATATAGAAACAAAATACATTTTATTCATCAAAATATTTATAAAATAGTAAATTAAGAAAGAAAAGTATAAAAAATAATAAGAGCGGAAACATTTTTGTTTAACTTTATTATTTAAATATTTTTAAGTAGCTTTAAAATGTATGAAGCGAATAGTTTTATTTATTTTCTACTTGTTAGTTTATATTACGCAGAAATTTTATTTTGTAAACAAAAAATCTACAGTTTTATTTCAGTTTTACTTGTAATTGACATAATCGACCTGATATCCGCAAATATCCGCAAATACTTGTGAATTTTCCGGATATCCGTATTTTTTTGGAGCAAAGCGAATCATAAAACTAAATATCCGTAAAAACGAAGCAAATCACAAATACATAAATTTTGGGTAATATCCGCTCCGCGTCCATCCCTACAGCAAAGTGTTGGTTCACGGGTAAAATACTTTCCTACTTATGTTATTTTCATTCTTATATATACCTTAAACTAATTAAACAAAGACCATTGCAAACTTATGATTTGAACATATAATTTATTAGCCAAAATCAAATGATAACAATAATAGTCTTGAAAATTCAATAATAATTTTACAAATACAAAATTCCAAATTGCTCAAAACTCTTCTCTATTTAAACCTATTCTCTTCAATCCAACAAAGACACAAACCAAATCCCCAATCTATCATATCATTACATATAATTACTTTCGCTAAATAGTATTATACATATAACCCTAAAAAAAGATGTATACTAACAATAACACAAATTGTATCAACGTCTCAAGTATGCTTGACCGTGACATTTCCTCTAGGCGTTGCATCTGGGTGAATGGACCGGTCATCGTCGGGGCCGGTCCATCGGGCTTAGCGGTCGCGGCTAGCCTGAAACGCCGAGGAGTGCCGTTTATAGTCATAGAGAGAGCTCATTGCATAGCTTCTCTATGGCAAAACAGAACATATGATCGGCTCAAGCTTCATCTCCCTAAGCAATTCTGTCAACTACCAAATTTGCCATTCCCTGACGACTTCCCGGAGTATCCGACGAAATATCAGTTTATCGAATACCTTGAGTCCTACGCAACACACTTTGATCTCCACCCGAAGTTCAATGAGACGGTTCAATCAGCAAAATATGATGAAAGGTTCGGTCTTTGGCGAGTCAAGACCGTTTCCAGAAGCGGCGCGGTTGGTTTATGCGAGTTTGAGTATATTTGTAAGTGGCTTGTGGTGGCGAGTGGAGAGAATGCTGAGAAAGTTGTTCCGGAGTTTGAAGGTTTAGAGGAATTCCGCGGCGATGTTCTCCATGCTGGCGATTATAAATCCGGCGAGAGGTACCGCGGAAAACGAGTTTTAGTAGTTGGATGTGGAAACTCCGGTATGGAAGTCTCTCTTGATCTCTGCAACCACGACGCGACCCCGTCGATGGTAGTTCGTAGCTCGGTAAGTGAGAAAACAGAGTAGTTCCTCTGTTTCTAAAAACAGAGCATTTCGATTTTTCAGTTAATTACTCTGTTCTGAAACAGAGCATCTGGTAGTTATACTCTGTTTTTTTCTTATCTGATTGATCAGGTTCATGTCTTGCCGAGAGAAATACTTGGGAAATCGACGTTTGAAATAGGCATAACGATGATGAAATGGATGCCGATTTGGCTTGTGGATAAGACTCTGCTCTTTTTCACCAGGATACTTTTAGGGAGAACCGATAAGTACGGGATTAAAAGGCCGAAAATCGGACCTTTTGAGCTGAAAAACACCGCGGGGAAGTCTCCGGTTCTTGACATCGGAGCATTTTCCAAAATAAAATCGGGAAAGATCAAAATCGTCCCGGGAATCACTAAGTTCGGTCCAAAAAAGGTCGAACTTGTGGATGGTCAAGTTCTAGAGATCGATTCTGTTGTTCTCGCTACTGGTTACAGAAGCAATGTCCCTTCATGGCTTAAGGTAATCATCTTTTTAAAGACTTGTCTCAGAAGAAAACCGGTAATGACAGTTATCGGAAGTTTGATAGGAAGATGTCTTTATTGATGATGCAGGACAACGACTTAGAGGAGATTGGGATAGAGAAAAACCCGTTTCCAAACGGGTGGAAAGGCGAAGCCGGATTGTATGCGGTCGGGTTCACGAGAAGAGGACTCTCAGGTGCGTCGCTTGATGCGATGAGTGTGGCTAATCATATAGCTAATTGCTGGAAAGAAGAAACTAAGCAACAGATTAAAACCGTTGCTACTCGTCACCGTCGTTGTATCTCACACTTTTGACTCTAATCGTGTTGTGTTGTGTAGAAAATCAAAGAGAAAATAAGCCCACTCCATGAAACTAAAACCTCCAAGAATAAGAAACTGTGTAATAACATTTTGAGGTTTCTTTTGTTTTAAGGAAGATGTGGCTTTCAAACTTATGTATAATGTTCTTCTTTTGTTGTTGTGTTCTAAAAGCTTTAAACCCAAAGAGAGAAGCATCAAGTTTGTACAAATGCTTACACAACATTCATCATCATCTTGCTATTAGATTTGCTTTCTTCATCACCAGAGATCAAGTGAGATTGTTAATGGGCTAAAATAAAAACCAAAGCTTTATACATAACAAGCTTCAAACTAAAGTACCCAGAAAGCTTCCGTCATCTTCAGAAGTGAGAGTGTTCTAGGGATTGATTCTTCTGTGGAAGACGATGATGAATCAGAAAAATGTCGTTAATTTGTTTGATACTGAAGTGGGCTTTATAAAGGCCCATCTTCTAAACGAATCGGGTCAAGCTCGACCTGGATCCATTTGACGTAGAACCCTAAACCCTAGTGCCTCCTTAAGTCTTCGCTCGGCTTCTTCCAATCATTTCTTCTCGATCTGCGAGTGCGAAATCGTGAAGTTAGCTTCTTTGAGTTTCGATTTGTCAACGAAGCTAATTGTGAGAATCAATCACTCTCACTATGTATCGGCTTGTCACTAACATTGCTTCAAAAGCTAGGTAGATCTCTTCAGCTTCATGGGTTTTCTCTCCAGATTCGATTTGAAAATACGTTGTTGTTCTGTTTCTGATGGGTTTTTCCTCGGAGATCGGAAAGTTTAATTCTTTATATTGATTAGATTTTATCTTTTCTTTGTTTTTAACAGAATCGCTAGACAGTGTACAAGCCAGGTTCGTGTTCTTCTTTGTTGATTTAGGAGTTTGTGGATGATATAGAAACGTATTGATCTTCATTATGTTTGTAATTTTAGATTGGAACCAGGCTCAATTCCACTAGGAACTATGCAGCTAAAGACATTAAGTTCGGTGTCGAAGCTCGAGCTTTGATGCTTAAGGGTGTTGAGGAGCTTGCTGATACAGTTAGAGTCACTATGGGACCTAAAGTATATAACTTTTGTTTCAGATTGTTTCTTCTGTGGATGAGAATCAACCAATTGTCTGTAACCATTTTCTAAATTTGCTTGTCTTTTAAGGGCCGAACCGTCATCATTGAACAAAGCTGGGGTGCACCGAAGGTGACGAAGGATGGTGTTACTGTTGCCAAGAGCATTGAGTTCAAAGACAGAGTTAAGAACGTTGGTGCGAGTCTTGTTAAACAGGTTGCTAATGCCACAAATGATGTTGCTGGTGATGGTAAGGGTTCCACTTCGTTGGGTTAAAACGTTTTGTTTTCGTTATGTTGCGACAAATGATATTAACTGTTGTTGCTTTACAGGAACAACATGTGCTACAGTTCTTACTCGAGCTATTTTCACGGAAGGTTGTAAATCAGTTGCTGCTGGAATGAATGCGATGGACTTAAGACGTGGTATCAATTTGGCAGTTGATACCGTTGTGACAAACTTGAAGAGCAGAGCACGAATGATTAGCACTTCTGAAGAAATTGCTCAAGTTGGAACGATATCTGCTAACGGAGATAGAGAAATCGGTGAACTGATTGCGAAGGCTATGGAGACTGTCGGCAAAGAGGGAGTGATCACAATTCAAGTGAGTTTAATTTCAGCCCGAAACACTAAACTAAACTTTTCCTTCTATCGTTCGGTGACTTATGCAATCATCTCTTGATACAGGACGGTAAGACCTTGTTTAACGAGCTGGAAGTTGTTGAGGGTATGAAGTTTGACAGAGGATATATCTCTCCTTACTTCATAACTAATCAGAAAAACCAAAAATGTGTAAGGATGCTCACTTTGGAAATGCTTGATTGATTTAGTGAACTTTGCGTTTGATTTGTTCTACATGGAAATGTTTATTGCTTGCAGGAACTAGAGGATCCTCTCATTCTAATCCACGAGAAAAAAATTTCCAACTTAAACGCCGTAGTGAAAGTCCTAGAACTGGCGCTCAAGGTAATAGACATGTCGATTTCTTGATTAAGTTGCTTTGTATACTAAGATTGTGAAATATATTTCTCTGCCCTTTTCTAGATTCAAAGACCGCTCCTGATTGTTGCTGAAGATGTGGAGAGCGATGCTCTTGCGGTGCTAATCCTTAACAAACTTCGTGCTGGAATCAAGGTTTTTCATTTCAGTCTGAATTAAAATTTAAAGATTTAGTTTGCTTAGATTGATGTAAATGGTGCCCCGTTATAGGTCTGTGCGGTGAAGGCTCCTGGTTTTGGAGAGAACCGAAAGGCTAATTTACATGATCTAGCTATCCTCACCGGAGCTCAGGCAAGCCAATGTTCTTATGCCAAGACAAACACGCTCACACTGATTGTACGAGCTATAATATTCATTCGACGATTTCAATTTTACAGGTAATAACAGAAGAGTTAGGTATGAATCTCGACAAAGTCGACGCCAGTATGTTTGGAAACTGCAAAAAGGTTTGCTCTGTCCCAATTCCTAGCTTGTTCTCCTTTCTTTACGTTTACCTCTGTATACATTTTATATGACATTGATTGTCACTTGTTAACAGATAACCGTATCTAAAGATGATACCGTTATTCTTGATGGAGCCGGTGACAAGAAATCAATTGGAGAGCGATGTGAACAGGTTGGTTTTATACTTCTTACATATTATCATGTAGGAGATTCGGGAATCGTAAATGTGTTTTAAATCTAAATAAACCACGCAGATACGGTCTATGGTTGAAGCAAGCACATCTGACTATGACAAGGAAAAGTTACAAGAAAGGTTGGCTAAGCTTTCCGGTGGTATTGCCGTTCTAAAGGTAACGAACCTGCTTCTCTTAACATCTCTGTTGGAGAACTTTAATGGACATATAACCAATGATGGGATACTCATAGATTGGAGGAGCGAGTGAGGCTGAAGTTAGCGAAACGAAAGATAGAGTAACCGATGCTCTAAATGCCACGAAAGCAGCTGTAGAAGAGGGCATTGTTCCAGGTAAATACTATAACCGATGACAAACATTCGTTTTTAAGCTATCGTGAGAAAAACGTTGCACACGAGATTTACCTTACTTTGTGCGAACTACAAGGTGGTGGTGTTGCTCTTTTGTACGCGTCAAAAGAACTTGAGAAGCTTTCCACAGCTAACTTTGATCAGAAAATTGGTGTCCAAATCATTCAGAACGCTCTCAAGGTTTCTTCTCTCATCATATTCTTCATCTTCTAAACAAAAACCATTTGTAAAATTTTAGACGACTAATCTTTCTTTGATGTAGACACCGGTTCACACGATTGTTTCAAATGCTGGAATGGAAGGTGCAGTTATTGTGGGCAAGCTTTTGGAGCAAGACGATCCTGACCTCGGTTATGACGCTGCTAAAGGTTAAACTTTCTACCTTCATTGGAGAAACTCCTTTTCTCTTGGTCCTTGTTCTCACACCTTGTTATTTCACTATATACTAACATAGCTTCCTCTCGCGTTTACATTTCAGGAGAATATGTTGATATGGTAAAGTCCGGTATCATCGATCCTTTGAAGGTGATCAGA
>OVAN01001614.1:0-39337 GCA_900406275.1 Anastatica hierochuntica
TGTCATTCTGCACAATATGATAGTAGAGGACGAACGAGACGGGTACACTCAATATGATACATCCGACTTCGTAACAGAAGAGTCAAACAGAAATTCACAAGTTGATTTCTCGTACTCTATGAACATCCCTTCCAGTATTGGTACTATGCTTGGCATTCGCAATGATATTCGGGATAACCAGAGACATGATCGTCTGAAAGCTGATTTAGTTGAACATATATGGCAAAAGTTTGGTCATCAATTTGAATAATCTTTGTATTTTCATGAATTCTTATTGTATTAAATAAAAACTTTAAAAAAAATTAAAATATTTTTTTTTATTCGTAAGAATCCCATCTTCAGGTTCACTAATGGGAGAGCAAAACAGATACAGGTTCATCACTATTCCTGGCCTCACCAGAAATACATTAAAAAAATTCTGTGAAACCCAAGAGAGGGTTCACTAATCGAGATGTTCTAATCCTAAGATTGGGTTTCAAAGTGAGTCGAACACATTACCATTTTTATTATATTAAATCAGAGAAGAGTAATAAACTCAGCACATCTCAAAATCACACAAACATATCTACACAAGCACCCAACGCACAAACCAAATAGCTCTTTTAATCAAACGCTTCTAAATTCATCATATAGTCAAGGCAAGACATTTCTTGCTGCTCACTCTTTTCCTCCTGAACAACATTTTCTTCAAGAACCCTAATCCTTGCTTCTTTCTTTGAGCCAACTCCATCTTCTCGCCTTTCGCCTTCACTGGTTCGTACACGATCAAAGCATTGTAATTGCTGTTATTATCATCATCATCTGCTTTGTAAGATGAATCTTTCTCCATTGTTGAATCTTCTATATGGTCCCGGAGAGAAGATCTTTTGTGTAGAAGCTTTGTTTCTGTTGTAGATAAAGCTCTTAGTTGCTTCCTTAGATTGGTAATCGTCTCTCGACACTCCGCTAACTTCACAGGAGTTGCCTGTAAACATATATCCATCATAATCAAACATCCATATACTACAAAAACTTGATCTTTAAGTGTGTGTATTTTGAATCTTTACTCACGTTTTTGTTTCTTTGCTTTGGCTTCTTCGTTTCGACACTGCAAGAACTCATAGAAAAGTTAAGAGATTTCTTGAAGAAAACCAAAGAAATGTTGACACTTTTGGATGTGGTTATTGTTTTAGTTACCTTTCTAACTGAAGCTGAAGCTCCCTGCAAGTCCCTTCAAGTTCTTCACAACAAGTCTTTCTGTAATCAAATTCTACTTCAAGAGAAGACAACTTCTTCTGCGTCTCATTGAGCTTATCTCTGGTTATGCTCAGCTTTGTATCGAGATCTTCCTTCATCAATTTTGTCGTTTCCATCTCTGCCTCTACGGTTTCCATACTTCCTCTCAGTGCTTTGATCTCTGCTTCTAAGTTTCTGATCTTCTCCTCTGACTCCTGAAGCTTATCTTTTAGCTCTTGACTCTCATCACATTCTATCTTCTCCGCTTTATCTGCTTTTGTTAGACCCAAATGTCTCTTGATCTCATCCTTTGTCATTGGGCCTGAATCAATAGGAGATTTCCATGTGATGCTGAGTGGATCTCCTTCAGTTTTCTTGATCTCTGCGTCATCGTCATCATCCATGCATCCTAAAGCAATCTTGATGTCCTGTATTAGTTCTTTAACACTGCGTTTCGATATCCTCTTTTGCTTTGTTATAGCACTCAAAACAACTTGAATCCAATCAAAAGGACGATCCGTATCATCATCCTCTCTTGGATCTTTCTCAGTGCACACGATGGCTAACTTCTCCATCTCATTAAAATCATCCATCAGTAACTTCATCTCCTTGTCCTTAGAACCAGAAGGGCTAATCACACTGCTTTCGCTTCTAATATCGAAACTTGAAACCTCTGACGGTTTCTGCCCGCGGCTAAGATCTTTAATCTCCATGTTTTTCCTCATAATTATTTCCATTAGATTCTTGTTCTCTGCTCTAACATTCCCAATCTGCTCCATCAACAAATCATACTTAAGCTTCTGGCTCTGAATTTCATCTCTCATCATCAAATCGCTCTTACTCGCGCTTCTTCTTCCCATCTCCATCTTCCTTTCTTCACTTTCATTCCTCATCGATATAGACTTTTCGGGAAACTTCTTTCGAAACAAAAGTCTTAACCTTTTGCATTCAGCTTCAAGCTCCACAATCTTGTTCACATTTCTAAGTTGCTGTTTATGTGTTAGCTCCATCGACCTACGAGTATACTCTGTTTCCTCTGTTTTGACCTCAAGATCCTTCTCAAGAACAGTATACTCATATCTCAAAAAAGCGTTTTCTTTCTCCGTCGAATCTAATCTAGTCATTAACGCTTTGAAATCTGATTCCACCTGAGAGATACGCTCTTGTAGGCTTACAGCGAGCTCTTCTTTAGCCACAAGCGATATCTTAAGCTGAGAATTCTCCGCGGATAAAGTATGAATCTTACTCTTCATCTCAATTACATCATCAAAGGTAGTTTCTTCTTGTCTCTCTTTCTTACTTTCCATTGACCTGAACTTGTTGTTATCGAGTTTCTTAGCCTCATGGTCTCTCCCAAGAAGCTCGATTCGTTGCAGAAGCTTATCCGATACACCGCAAAAAGGCGATGACACTCCGTTCCTCAAGCCAGTTTCAAGACCCATTTCTTCAACTTTAGGGAAAATCTCATCTCCTATACATTTTTCGCCGTAGAGATTCAAAGGAGGATCTTTCTTAGGAGAGTTTAAGGCAACAGTTTCTAGCTTCTCGTTTAGACTTTTTCGAGCTCTATCAGCTCTAATTCCATTTACTGAAGGAACCATACGTCCCTAAAGACCAAAAGTCATCACATGAAAAGACATTTACTAAGCTACATAAAGTTCAAAAAGTAACACAGAGACAAATAACAGAGGCTTATTACAAGCTAGTCTTGCTCAAGAAAACAGAGAAAACATTTAAAGTAAAACTTTGATTATTAATCTTTTACCTGTCCTTTGCAACTTCTAGAAGAACTTTGGAGTTTTTCTGCTACAGATTCTATCTTCTTCTTTGATTGCCACTGGTTTGTTTCCATTGATTCTGTAAGATATCTACTGAGAAAGAGTTAGTAAAACATCAAACTTTGTATTTGACCGAGGATAATTAAAGAACAAGACCAGAGACTTATATATTAAAAAAATTGTTTAATGAAGGAGAGAAGCAAGGTTTTGATGCAAGATTCTTACATATTATTATGTAATTCTGACTAATCACAGCAACAAAGAGAGAAGAATTTAACAACAACAACAAAAGAAGAAGAAGAAGAAGAAGAAAAAGAAGTAGGTAAGGGGAAGAGAGATGAATCTTTACAAGTAAATAAGGTAGAGAGAGGCATCAAAGTGGCTGTGACACAGACTGTATGACTGATATTAATTGTTTTTGTTTCACCTTATAAATAAATAAAACATTAAATTCACTAAAGCCCTTAATGAATTTCTCTATATTCTAAAATCATAATACATAGTTTAAAACTTTGCTTTTTCATAATTTTGTTTTATGGTTAGGACTTAGGAGGTGATGGGTCAATGCACATACATCCTCAAACTTGTGATCAGGGCATGCATTATGATTTCATTCCAAGTGTCATTTGGTTCTGCAACTTCTCGACTTTGTTGGTATTATTTTCAGTCGAGTTAGTTTTTCATATTATTATTTTTGTTAAAATAGTTTTTTTCATTCTTTTTAACTATCAATCATAGAAAAATAACTTCCCACCATGAATTCTAATTAGACACTTAACCATAATTTAGTGTTGCATTAGACTAAATGAGAGGGAGAATTAACAAATCAAAGAGAGTGTTTGCGGATTTGTTAAGGCGTTTAATTTGCTACCTAATGACAATGATGTTTTGTTGTTGCTTCTTTCTTGGATAATTACTTTTTATCTCTTTTTAAGTGATTTTTTTGTTCATCTCCTTTTTTATATAGTTTTCTAGCTAGTGAATTATAATTTGACGAAAGTTCATCAAAATTAAATTTTATTTATCAGTATTATAGTCTTTTATATAAAAAACAAACAATCCAACGTTAGAGATTCAACAATATCTGATTAATTATCAACAAGAAGATATGGAAGAGTTGACCAAAATATTTGAAATAAAGTTAGGCCTACAATTTGATTCTACCTACTTTCATTATTTGTAAGAAAATAATATAATTAGATATTAAACAAAAAAAAACTATATAATTAGATCATGGTAAGATAACCCACTAACAAAAACAAGTAATTATTTATTGTCTTTCCCTTACTTTATTTTTGGTCTTTAGGGCCATAGGATTCCAAGTGCTCTCCAATTTCCACCGACAGTTTTTAACTACTAGCCACAACAACACTTTAATTACCCATCATGTCATGTTGAAAACAAGTACATAACAATCGCAAAAAAGTGAATAAAAATGCGCAATTGAATAGTGAAGGAGAAGTTAATTTGAGGGCCCGTATAATTTGTGATTTTTTTTTTATAAAATGAATAAAGCTACCATTATAAAATAAAAACAATGATGAAATTATTAGATATATATGTAATTAATGCCAATATGATCCCTTTTCACTTTAAGCCGTTACTACCATCTCACATTTCTTTTCTAATTGTTTTGTAGAGAAAGAGGCCAAAATGATCGACCATTATGGTTTGTTAAATTGAATTATTCTGATGAACCTACCCTCAAGCACTCTCATTTTCTTTAACAACTATGACAAATGGTTTGTATTAGTAATTTAGTATCGTCACTATCAGAGGCAGACCTAGAAAATAATTTTATCGGGGTCAATATTTAATTATTTATTTTTCTGTTATTTGATTAAATTAAATTAAATTAAGTAGTTACACTCTTTTATATAACCGATTTATTTTTAAGTTATTCATAGTTATAATTGCACTGCAAAAAATTTACTATATATAGGTAGCGAATGGAATCACCAAGGCGGGGCGGGAGGGTACTAAGATGTGACAGATTGTAAACAATACACCATTCAAAGAAAATTGCAATATGTCGTGCGTAACTTTTTTAATTAACAGAACTTGAAGAAAAAAAAAAGAAAAAAAATGAGCTAGTGTGTATTGTTACCCGCCCTGCACATGATTTGTCCAGTTTCCGTTTACATGTGGTTCATGCGTTATTTAACATAGTTATTTATTATAATTATTTAATTTTATTTAAAAATACTCTTTTTATTTTAAAATATCAACTTTAAGTGCAATATCATTTTTTATTTTAATAATAAGTATGCTATGAAAAGATTAAAATATTCAGATGATATATAAGCTACTTTTAAAAATAAAAAATAAATTCAAATAAATTTGCATTTATGACTTTTAAATAAAAGTAAACGAAATAAAAGGTATCATACCGAATCAGAATCATTTTTAATAGACCTTGAACTGCTAAAACCAAAAAATTAGATAGACGGTTTAGTGGTTTTTGTGAGTTATTTAACATATTAATTATTTATTTAAAATTATTAATTGTTTACCTTTATGTGCAATTTTTTTCTTATTCAAAATAAAAACAGGTTGTCAAAAATTTAAGTATTATGATGATATAGAAGTTATTTTTAAAATTAAAAATACATTATTTGTTTTTATTTATTACATAAATTAATTATTTTAGTCCGCACCGCTTTTACCATTCAGTTATCTATTTCGCCCTACAAATTATTTTTGTTACCATTCAAACACTATCTTGTACCGCTTTTTTTGCAATAACTGCACTTGTTCCGCATTTCGCTCATACCGCAGTTGAACCGAACCGCAATTTAAATCCATTTTTCCCGCACTATCAAAACCGCAGTTACCATTCGAACCCATAGTATTAGAGTTTTAACATATCAATACTATAAAAGTGTTAGAGACTCTCCAAATGTTGACACATCATCATTTTTGTGTGATGAGAAGTTGACACGTCATTAAAAAATATAATTTTAAATACCAATCAAAGCATTTCATTTTTACACATAAGTGTTTTAATATTACACATTAACTTTAATTTAATTTCATGTTTTTCTTCACCTACATTAATAAATTAATATATTGTGGGCATGCACAATAAATAGTACAAATTAAAAAATATTAATGATATTCTTAATCATGTTGGTCTATATGAATAAAATTAGTCAAAAAACAAATATTTTTTATATGCTAATAGATTTTTATTTTGATATGCATATAATTATCACATATATTTATATAATGCTTATAGTTAATATGATATATTTTTTTGATAAAGTAATATTTGCGTATGTTATTCATATATTTATATAATTGACATTGAAAATAAAGTTACACCTAGAATAATATGCATAAATATGTTCAAATTGAGTAGGATGATTACAAGAACACAAGAAAAAAATTGAAAGATGCATGTAATAATAAGAATTCAAAATGAAAGTGCACTACATTGTGTCGTCTGTTATATCTTTTGAATATAATATTTTTAAGTTCTCAATTTTTATGATATGTCATAGAGAAAATTAATTATTTTTCAATGTTTAAATAGAGTATATTATATTTATTGAAATATCAAAAAAATATTTATTTTTAAAATATGGTGAAAGTATAAATATTGAAGTTTTATGAAAATTGTTTTCTTTCGTATTGGTCAGCAAGTTCAAATATATAGTGTAGAGTTCAAAAGGTATCATCATCGAATACAAACTAACAAACTAAGCAATCATTAAATTTATTATTAGTAATATAGACTGGTTTGTTCCTGATAAATTTGTTGATGAGTGTACGAATATCTTAAAAACATATCATTGTTTTCCATGTTAATGTGTTTACCGTTGAATCCTAAAAATATCAAAATGAATATTTAAATTCATGCTTCTTTTTGTTTTAGAAATAGTTAGGAGAAGAAAAAAAATTGAATTTACATTACTGCTTTTGCAAAGAATTAGAAAATATAAATTCATTTAATTCTAGAATGGTTCATATAACTTTATATCCAATATTTTCTTCAAATATTAAAGTTAAATTTTGTATACCAAAAGATATAAAAAATAAAATAAAAAAAACTTAATATAGAAAATCTTATGCATATGCAGTTCCATTTCTAACAATTACAATATATTTAACTAATTAACATACTAATATTAAAATTTATAATTATAAGGTGATAATTTAAAACAAATTTAAACAATATAAAAGTGCCGCGGCGTATTGCAGATATCTACCTAGTTATTTGTAAAATTATACATGATAAACGAAGTATTCATCACCAAAAATATATCAAAATTTATATTATGTGAAAACATAAAGTTTTGAACAGAAGATTAAAAAGATGAAATAAAATCAATTGCTATAATGAAACTAGAGACAAAAATAAATATTTTAGAAGACAGATAAAGATTTTGATACTCAAAAGAAGACAACTAATTAAAAGTTAGTGCATGGACCAGACAAACACAAAAATAACATGTACAGGAGGGGAATTGAACTCGGGTTTAGAGCATTCCCATTAGGTGTTTTTACCTAAAGTTCACACGTTTTCCAACAAAAATAAATTATATAATATTCAACAATTTGTGAACCTGTATCATCCGAACTCTCTGCGGTGAACCTGAATCATGAGGGGTTCGCCACGTGGCGCCATACCATTGGTCCGATTTTCAATTTTTTTTTTAAACGAAAATAAAATTAAAAAATCAATTTTTTTTTTTTTTTGGTGAACCCCCATGGGTTCACCAATGGGGATGCTCTTAGGGGGTTCAACTGGAAAGATATTAACAGTCAAGCTAATGTTTGACATATTTTTATACTAACAAATTAAATAATTTAATATTTAACCTAGGTCAGTTGACCACCGACTCATCACAATAGGTCACTATGTCACTCGACCGAATTTAAACTCGGCAGAGTGAATGTGTATGAATTGTTGACGAAAAAGTTAAGCCCGAGCATGAATTCGATGCTCGGCCTTATGCCAAATGCCTTGTAGAAGGTTAAATGTTAATATTAGAGTATCTCCGATGATGTTACCCAGAATGCTTAAAACAATTTTTTAATAATTTTTTATTAAAATTTTTTTTCTGATTAAAAAAAATTAAAGAACCAATCGCAGACCGCCCGCCATGTGTTGTGGAGCCAAATAGTATAAGCATCGGTTCTTATTTAAATTCTTTTTAGAATCAATTCTTCATTATTTGCCTAAGAATTTGAGTTAAGATACTCTTAAAATACCCCATTGGGGATGGTCTTATGTCAAAGGTGTAAACAAAACCTATATCCATTATATCGAACGTATCAAAAGCCACTGGAAACAAATGAAGAAGATGATGCTATTGCTATGCTAAATAGCGAATCAAAGAATTACTAATGAAACCAGAGAGTGATGGTTCTAGGCCTCAAAATTTTCGACCAAAGTTTTTTTTTTTTTATCACCTTTGATCATTAAAAGACAAGCAAACTAGAAACTCAACTCTCCAATGGCTTTGTCGACTTTTGACCCACTGGTAAATCGTCGATCCAGTCTCCATAGATTCGGTTAATCTTCTTAGAATCACTCCACTTGAGCAAACACTTTTTCTTTCGCCGCCCTTCTTCGTTCAGACCTGAAGAATCTACTGTTGGTTGTACAGTCGGTTTCATTGCAAATGCGTCATTCCCATGTACCACCGTTTGTCTACTTACAGATGCTACTGTGTTCACTGCTTCTCCTTCAACCCTTCCAACAGAGTTATGTAACTCTGCAATTTTTTCGCAATCAACAACCAAATCAGAAACACGAGATCACACACAATCCACCACAAGTTTCCGTTAAAAAGAGAGAATATGGCAAAATAGCATATGAGTACACACATAAGGTCATATTAGCATAGATAATGTACCAGCATGGCCATGGGCATAGTGACACTTATCGCCATAAGGGCATTGACCCGCTTCAAACTTCGTGCATAACCTCGTCTTCCAGTAAACAGTCTTCACACCACCACCATTGTTCAAAGGTGCAGGTGGCACCGGTATGCCTCCATGCCTATTCACATCAATCTGATTAGAAGCAGCAACATTCTCAACATATGGTGGATCAGCAGCATTAATGCCAACGTTTATAACCGAGCTCTCTCTCAATTTCCCCGAGTCATCACGAAACTTGGAGAGATCCTCATGAATGAAATTGCACTTGTCCCCATAAGGACACTCCTCACCAAAACAAAACTTCCTGCAAAGCTTCATCCTCAAGATTATCTTCTGATCATCTTCCCAATTACTCCCAACAGACACCAAAGTCGGTTTTTCCCTTTCTCGTTCCCGGTCTTGAACCGAAGGTCCAACAATTTCTTGCCAGTTCGACGGAGGTTGCCTAAGATCCTCGATTCCATGAGCAAAATTGCAGATATCTCCATTCTTACAAGTCCCGGATCGGAATCTCACACACATTCTAGTCTTATAAAAAATATTAACCGTTCCTTTGTTCACAGGAAGAGGAGGATTCAACGATGGAACCATCCAAGTATTGTTACTACTCATAGGAGTAAAAGACGAAGACGAAGTAACCAAGTTATCATCAACAACAAGTCTTTGCCTTTTCAATGAAGGCGGCTGAGAATGTTGTGATTCAGATAGCGAATGCAAGTCGCCGCCGCAGCCGCCTTGTTCGTTGTTCATCGGATTAACCATTATATCAACCATCTGGGTTTGATTCCAACCACCGTAAGGCGATTGCACGAACACAGGACGAGAAGAATCAGAGTAACTCGAATCCATAACTGTCAACAACAACAAAGATCGAAACTTTATGATTATGACATTGTCTATTAACAAAATTCTTCAACTTTTTTGATTATGGGTTGGTTTCAAATCGCGAGAAAAGTTCTGATGAAGAACAGCTTCGTTAAAGATCGAAAATGGTTTGAAACTATGATACACAGAAACACGATTTGACTACAGAGATATCGAATGGGATCAGCGTGGAGGAGAGAGAGTAATATGAAGAGAGAGATACAAAGAGTTTCAATCAAACAATACCAAGATCGATCAGTGATGGCGGCGGCAGATTTGGGGAGACGAAAAGCGATTTAGGGTTTTTGTTTTAATATACATTTTGGTGTCTTTGTTGTCTTTTGCTTAAGAAAGTGCATAGAACAATTCGTTAATTACTTAATGAGAAATAGTAACGTTTATGTTAAAAGAAATACTACTATGAGTATGACTATGTAAAAGCTTATTAATATTTTAAATTTATTTTGATTTATAAGGAGTCATATAACATTTTTTCTCCTTTGTTACAGATTCGACCAATACTTAAAAACTTTATTCCAACAATAATCAAATCCGAATTCTTTTATTTTAAAACGAAAACAACGATTCATAACTCAAGATAAAGATTTGGCATTGAACTAAACAAAGCCAAAACACATCACATCTTAGGAGAGGGTGTAGAGGCTTGTTTGAGCTTGTTAACTTCATCTAGAAAAAAATCTTTTAAAACTTCCATTGCCTCTTTGATTTTGGCTTCAAGGTCATCAGGTGACTCCAACAGACGAAAGATCTCGCTTTGTTTCATTTCAAGAAACATACCTGTGATTTTTGGTGCCAACAGTGGCTCATGTTGTGCAACCAGTGGACACAGAGATTCACCAAGGAGCTATACATGACAGAAAAAAAAAAAGAGTGTAAGGTGAAACAAACTTAAAAAATAACGACCATAATCTATAAAAAAGCAAAGCAAAATCTATTTTTATAATTATTCGTTGCTCGAGAGTTACAATTCTTTTTTGTTCCTCAGGAATTCCATCCGCAAATTCTTCAACCATATAAGTTAGGATAGAAAAATGTTTGGAAAACTCAGTAGGTGAATCAGGGCTAGAAGACATGGTTTAAGGACGGAAAATGTATGAAAAGAAAATTGATTTAAGGTTTCTCGCCAAAGGTTAAATCTGAAATATATCGTAAAATAAATTGTCTTTTTTGGTAAACAACTACAAAAATTTTCATAACAAAATTCATGTATACTCTTTAGATTTTGTGTGTAAAACACGCGCCATTATCTGCCTAAAATAGGCGCCACATGACACATGTAATTTGTTTGATGCAAATAAAATGTTATGATTTTTATTTATTGGATTCAAAAAGTAGAAAATGTTGTTTTATTTTAATTGTGTTTTAAAAATAACTATCATGAAACTGAATGGTTAAAAAATGTGATTTTCTACATGTGTTACTTGGAGTTTATAATATAATGTAGTTTTACATTTCAATATGATTAGATTAAAATCTATAAAGTTAATGATTTTTTGGTTTAACTAAAAGAGAATTTAGCTCAAATATCAACAAAAAACCATTAAGTAACAAATTAACACCTACTCTGTATTATTTAATTTCGTAACACATAAAAATTATTATTTACTCCCCCTCCCCCATTTTTTTTCTTTCTTATGTTTATGGAAGAAGTCCATTTTTGTAAAATCAACCCATAAGTTTATTATTATTTTTTTGTGAATCCTAAAAACTAATTAATTGTTTTTTTTGTTAACACACAAATTCACTCTTAAGTAAAATTGTATAACAATATTTTTTTTGCCTTTTATAACAATATTTGTAAAAGAAAAAACATGAAATTTCCCAATTTCAAAATGTTGAAAGAGGAATGTATTTGTTTCCTTTAAATCCAATGTATATCATAGATAACAAAAAGATTCTGAGGATAATGGTTTGATGCAATCGGATGTAGACATCTGTCCATCCTTATCATTCTCTGGCTCCTTTTAAGGAATCAAATCTGCTGGTCAGCTATATGTCCTACCACTCACGCGTTATTGTGCGAATGTTCACACGCGCTAAAGATATGAGCTTTTTGGGCTTTGAAAGGATCTTGAGTTTATTGCCTGAGTCTGCCAGTTTGTGATCATATGTTAGTTTTCATTAATGTTTTTTAATCCGACCCGGTTAACGAACCGGAGTTCCTTCGAATCACCGGATCGACTCATATCAATTGCAGGTCAACTGCAGATTAATAGATTAACTAGATGATTCGTTCGTGCGTTGCACGGACCTGGATTTTTTTTCAGACACGACTTAAAACCAAATTATTGTGGTAATCATTTTCAAATGTTTTGGACAAAGAGACAAATTTTTATTTACCGTAGTTACCTCTTTTTAGGTGTATAATATTCACGTCTTATAATCCTCGTGGAAACGCAAAAACCGTGAAACCCACAAAAACCGTAAAAACCATAAAATCTACGAAAACCGCAAAAACCGTTATAAACTGCAAAAACCGCATTGTTGAGGCTAACATCGAAGAGTTCACGGTCAAGGAGTGGCTTGATTTGGATGACCGTTCTATTGACCACCGGTTCCTTGTCCATGATCATGTTCTCGGCCCTGATCTTAACTTCTCTCCTCTCGTTTTCCTTCAGGTACTACACACACCAGCTTTAGTATTATGGATCTCTAAACTTCACATTTGGTTAATATATCTTTTCTTTAGATAACAAAGTTCAAATGTGGTGGGTTCTCGATTGGTCTGAGTTGGGCACATATTCTGGGAGATGTGTCAGCTTCAACTTTCATGAAAACACTGGGACAACTGATGTCGGGTCATGCCCCACCCAAGCTTGTTTACCCGGAAAACCAAGAACTGACCCCTCATGCTCAAGGTGATGGCGAAGCGATGTCCATAAGAAAAGATAGAATCAGTTGGTGAATATTGGTTACTTACTAACAAATGCAAGATGGGTAGATACATTTTTAATCTTAGCCACGACCAAATTGATCGTTTGATGGGTAAGTACTCCGCACCAAACCAACCCTTTTCTGAGGTTGATATTTTGTTTGCTTTGATATGGAAGTCGATATCAAATATCCGTGGCAAATCAGACACAGATATCATAACAATCTTTGACCGTAAAATATCTTCAACATGTTCGAATGACAACTTGGTAATAAGTGTAGTCGAAAGAAAGGAAGCAGCAGTTGAGATATCCGAATTAGCGGCATTGATCACAAATGAGAGAAGAGAAGAAAACGGCGTGATCAAGCGGATGGTAGAACAAGATAAAGGGTCTTTGGATTTCGTTACCTACGGTGGTTCAAACTTAACGTTTGTGAATCTCGACATGGTTAATATGTTCGAGTTTGAGATCAAAGAAGTGAAACCGGATTTCGTAAACTAAACCATTCATGGGGTTGGAGACAAAGGTGTTGTTTTGGTTTATCTTAAAGGAAAGTTCGAAAAGATTGTAAGTGTGGTAATGCATGAAGAAGACCTTACAAAACTAAAAGACGAAGTGAATAATATGATTATGTAAGTTTCTAAAAACCACAAAAACCGTAAAACCCCGTTGAAACAACAAAAACCGCAAAATCCAAAAAAAATCATAAAACTCGCGGAAACTGTTAAAACCGTAAAAACCTCGTTGAACCCGCAAAATCGCAAAACCCGCAATAATTGTAAAAACTACAAAAACCGTAAAAACGGTAAAACTGTAAAATCGTAAAAATCTTAAAACCCCGTGGAAACTGCAAAAACCGTAAAACTCACATAAATTGTTAAAACCGCAAAAAACCGTAACAATCAACAAAAACCGAAAAAAAATTAAACATACGTAACCGTTGAAACAGTAAATACCGCAAAAACAGTAAAATCCCGCGGAAAGACTTACTCTCATCTTAATTTATGAGAACGTGTTATGATCACATTTTGCCCGTTTTCACGTTTTTAATCATTTTACAAAGTTCAATCTTTTTTTTCCGCACAAAGTTCAATCATAAACCCACAATAAAACAGTGACAAAAAAACATATGCAATAAGTCACTATCTCCAAAAATAAAAGAGAATGCAAAACTAATAGAAACTCGGAGAAACTCAAAACATCCAAAACAAAAGAAACTTCTCCAAAGCCACCACTCAACCATGTGCTTTTTTTTCTTCTTCTTCTACCCTGCATCGTCTCCGTCTTGTGGTAGTGGCTTCATTCCTCACGGCCTCCTTGTCATGGTTTTTCTCTCACAACATCTTCTCGTCACGACTCTGCTCTTCGTTGACGTCACGTTACTTCAACATCAAAACCTTATTAAACACAAAAATTAAAGGAAAAAAGAAAGAGATTCAACAAAAGAAATATATAATATGTTACACATAATGAGGGAGACGGAGAGAGATATTGTGAAAGACGTTACCTTGGCAGGGAAGCATGATGAAGTTCTCAACTTTTTTCTCATGTCGATGTTATTGATTGACCTTGATTTTAGTTCAGATGAGCGAATTGCCTCTTATATTGATCAATTCTACTGCATAAGTGGCAATACTATTATTAATTTGTCGCAGAGATATATACTCAATGAAATAAACAACGATTATCTAGATATGCATCTCAAAAATAATAAACAATGATTATCTAGCAATATCACTGAAAAAATAACAAAAAATCACGAAAATATATGGAGACGACGAACTCAATTGTATATTATTTAGTTAATTTTTTTTTGAATTTTAGAAATTTAAAATATCATATATTTCTACAAGGAACATAAGAAAACACAAATATTTCGCAAACGAATATTCTAAAGGAAAACCACAAAAATTAAAAATACACTATATTCTATCGCCAAAAATACAAAATATATCATAAACAATGGACATAAGACAATAAAACAACCAAAGGACATAAGAAAACACAAATAATGAACACTATAAACCGACAACAAACCACCTGACTAACAAAATCCAAAAATTACAAATCAATTTTTAAGAGTCTAACCAATCAATCTCCAATAGAAACGCTAATTGAGATATTAAAAATTCGGCCCAAAATATTTATTATACAGTCGGCCATATAAATCGGCCCAAACACCAACCCAAACAAAGAACAAAACATATACAATAATGGGTGTGTATTATCTTGTTTAATTGCACGAGCATTTAATTATAAGGTCTAGATTCGAAGCTAAGTCATATGGCCAACTTTAGATAGATTAGATTCATCTTAATTTTAATTTTCCAATAAGACATGTAAAGACAGAAATAGTAAAAAATATTAAAATTATAAAGCGCAGAACGAAAGTAAGTAAAACTCACACGTATAGATATATAGACAAATTAACAAATCTAACCTTAAAGCTTCTTGGACTCTCCTTGTGGAGATACACAAAACCAATGGAGACAATACCTATGATGATTAAACATATAAAGAAAAATCATGTTTAAAAAGTAAGGAAAACGTATCTAGCAAATTACTTTTTTATATTACACAACTATTCAATAAATATTAAAACGTAAACTTAAAGAATAAAACAAAGCTCGAAGATCTTAGAAATATTTGATGGTACAAATAGACTCTAAAATTCAAGTTGTTCTCACATACTCTTCATTTATTCAATAAAAAGTTATCAACATCCAAAAAAAAAAAAATCATGAAAGCAACAATGGAAAAGAAAAACAGAGTGAGCTAGAAATTAGGTGAATATAACAAAAATGAATATCACAAAAATTAAGACCAGGCGTAGTCTTAATCCTAGTAGCACGAATACCTGTTGCGTAATAATCGTGCGTGCTCCAAGCATACTGTTTTAGAAGCTCTCTAACAATACGGACTTCGTCTTTAAGAAAACTTATAAAGTGATCCACATCGAATATATCTGCAAACGAACTACAACGAAATACCACAGAATGAATCATCACCAAATTCATCAAAAAACCAGCAGCTTATAGACAAAGAGATTTACCTTGAATCTTGCCAAACAGGATTAACTTCAAGACGAGGAATCACAAGTGTAACATTCAATATCTTGGCAACAGCAACCGCATCACATATCTGCAGAAGCAACCAAAACAAACCATAAAAGGAAACCACAATAATCCTCCATTGATGAAGATTGAACAAATAAGTTTCGACTCACTCCCATTCTTTGTTGATTAAGTCCACCGTCAAGGAACACCTGAAGGAACCCTCTAGACTTCTCTGGCAAGGCTGTAAAAGAAAGACAAGTTCATCAATGGACGATGAATGTAAATGACAAAAGAAGAAGAAGTAGAAAGAAGCTTTTCTTTAGAAAACTCACGCAACTTTCTATAAGATCCGACGACACCAAACCTTTAGCCTTTAAAAAAGCCAAACAATACTCATATTCAAGAAGAGACAACCCTACGCATGACAACAAAATGATCAGCAATAAAATACCAACCAGAAGAAACAAACAATGAAACGAAACTCAGAAAAAGTCACTAGATGAAATACCCGGACAAGTGAATAAAACACGAGCCAAAGACTCCAGCAAGAGAAAACAAAGACTGGTCAAAGCGAGGAAAAAAGAGAAAAACAAGTAATAGACAATACAAGCAAAGATTTCCTACGAGACAGAATAAAAAACAGATCAAAAAGAGGAGAGAAGAGAATAAACAATTGAGAGAACTGCATGCAAATGTGAGTAAACATTAGCTTAAATAGTATTAGGGTTTATAAGATATACACAATAAATAACCAACATATCTAATAAAGATATTTGATAAGATCAAAATAACCAAGCACAAACCGAATTATTTTTTCTTTTTCTTTTAAAAAATCATGAATTTCACGTAGGGGTTAAACGGTCAAAAAAGGGGAACGAATATTTTCTAGAGCGAGAACCAATGGCGAGTTGACACATAAGCAAAAACTAATTAATCAATTTTTTTAATAAAAAAGTGGCGAGCTCCAGAATTGCGCCACGTCACCAACAAATTTTGTGAGCTCGCCACGTAGGAAAACGAATTCTCATATATAGAATATATATATATATATATTTCTCTACTATATATGTCTATATATGTTTTATGAATGTAAAAATACAAATAATCATTTTTCAAATAATAATAAAATGATTAAATATTTTAAATCTTTAAAAATATAATAAGATAATTGAAAATGATGTTAATATTAACTCTTCTTTTTTATGATAAAATTCACATTTTAAAATAAATTATTCTCTTCAAATGATAGTAGAAAACAACAGTATATTTTCTAGAATTACCGTCTGCAACTATTTAGTTTTTATTTCTGTTAAAATCTTAAAAATAAAAAATTACGTGATGCATAAAAAATGTATAACTCTATTTAAAATAATGAATATATGAATTTGAGGAGTTAGCATATAATACTATACAAGCTCGTAAAGACTAATTTGCAATCGATTTAAATGAGATTTGTCCCTCTTTTCTTATTAAAATAAAAAGTATAATATTTGAATTAAAAGGTTCAAAGCAAATTTTGTAAATGATATTAATATCAAAACCATTGCCCAACAGTTCAACCACATTTACATGATCACTAGTTAATAGCGGGGGTTTCTGGATTTTATTAGATTTTAAAATAGCATATTTTAGCATTGTGCCCGGACCGGAATAGTTATCGAATCCCAGATTAACTAGCCGGTCCGAATTGGGCGTGAAAATATTTGTCTTGATTGTTTATATTTGATCATTAAAGCATTAAAATTTTGTTCACTACCAAACTCAAAAAGTTAAGCTTTTTTTTTTATCATGAATTCTAGAATTGAGATTTCTTATTTTGCATGTTTAGAATAATTAAATGAGTATTCAGACAACATACATATTTTTTATGGATTTTATCGGGTCTTAAAATAGAAGATTTTAGCATTGTGTCCGAACCAGAATAGTTACCGGGTTCAGAGTTAACCGGATGGTCCGGATCGGGTGTGAAAACGTTTTGTTTTCATTGTTTATATTTGATAAAATATATATTAAAGCGGTTCAATTGAGAAAACCCAAGACGCTTTTGGGGGATTCTCAAAACGATTTTTTCATCTTCAAGTTTTCTAGGATCGCTCATGGACCCTAACTTTGAGAAGGGTGGATCTCCTCCAACTCAGTCAAAAGCTTCCCCAAAGCACTCACCACCTCAATTCGACAATCCAACTTGGGATTTAGTTCCTAGTTCCTCTTTAGTATCCCTTAAAAAACATGTCCTAACAGTCTCGATCGACGATGGTATCTTGTCCTATGGCATCCTAGATAAAATACAAGACGTTCAAAACCATATATGGAAAAACATTTTAATCAGTCATTTCCTAACATAAGCTCTAGAGTTACTAAGGTACATGTCATAGTAAACAAGATATGAAATTACGGTGGTAAAACATCGAAAATTTATGTCCACATTGTGAATCCCACCATAATGAGATTTTCAGTATCATACTGTATTATTCGAAAAAGGATAATGTGGAGGGAACTAAGGAATATCGTTGACATTTCAATGGTCATAACGAAATGGAATCCTACTGTGACGAATACTCAATCAGTCTTAAAGTCCTATTCCTTTGTGGGCCTTCTTCAAAATTGTACTAGAAAACACTTTTATCGAAAGAAGTTCTTGCATTCACTTCAATTGCGGTGGGTGATCAGAAGAAAATTCATCTTGACACTTTGGTATGTCTCTGTTTTGATAAGGCACAATTTTTGTTGTCGCAAATATGCCTCATGAGCTACCAAAGAGGATTCTTTTGAAAAATCAGAAGGACTTCACAGCTAACATCGTTGTATCTTATTCTTGGCTGCCATCTCATTGTGTGCAATGCGACAAATGGGACCACAATGATTCAATTTTTCTCTTGAGTAAGCATGTTCAAAAGGAAGAGCAAGTTGGTGCATAGAAGAAGATTGGGGTGTGTAAGAAAGTGACGATAGATGCAATGGTCACAGAGGAGGTTGATTTCTTTGGTAATGGTCACAATGATCAAACAAGGATAGTGGTGCCGAAAAACAATCAACATGAAATTAATTCTTTTCATGCAATTAAAACGACGGTTGAAGTAGAAGTGGCAAATCCCTTGATTCTAACGAGCTCATACCTGTTGAAACATATCAAACTCAAGTGGATGAATGACTTTCAAAATCGAAATCTGCTCGGCCAAATCAAAACTGATTTGTTACAGAGATTAAGGATACTTTTGTGTTGATATTTCCCCTTCCCAGTTCTCTATGCTCCAAGAGGGTAATGGTGATGAGGATGAATATATCTCTGTTTTTGAGGAGCATGAAGAAGGTGAGTCACTTGGTGAAGTGAAGTTGAAACAACTATACCAGATGATATAAGTGTACGTAGGCCTGAGGATGGATGTGTAGTGGGTGGGAAAACATGTCATCCAATCTTATCGAGGACTCTAAAAGGTGTTAATCGCTTTCTTAATGAGCCTTATACTATTACAGGAAAAGAGTCCATCTCGAACCCGAATAGTAGGAAAGGCTCTCAACGAAACATTAATATCATTTTTTGGAACATGTGCAGGTTTAATAAGACCCAAAAACATGATGTTGTCGAAACTTGGACCTCTTCTTCAGATGTGTCTTTTGGTTGCTTTTTGAAAACCCAAGTAAAAGAAATGAAGGTGGGCTGAATCTGCTCAAAAGTCTTACATGGATGGTCTTTATCATAAAAATACGAGCATAATCGTTTGGATCGAATATGGGTTGTTTGGAATGACTATGTCCGACTCACTCCTGTGTCCAAGTCGACTCAAGTCATTACATGATCGATTTTATCTATTCACAGCAGTGAGCTCTTTTGTATATGCTTCAAATTTTGAATCGGATTATCGAGATTTATGGGAGGATATTAAGGCTCACAATAGATCACTAATATTTCCTGGTAAGCCTTGGCTAATAATTGGGATTTAATGAGATTTTAGTTCTTGACGAGCATTTAAATGCTGGTACGATAACGATCAGGATGCAGGCTTTCCAATCTATGGTTTCACAATGCACTTCAATGCATTTGCGGTATCTTGGTGCGAAGTATACGTGGTGGAATCATAGGGAGGAGGATCCCATTAGAAAAACTTAGATAGAGTGCTTATAAATGATGAGTGGTTAACAAGTTTCCCTAACCCATCTAAATGATTCGAGGCAAGGAGAATATCAGATCAAGATCATTGCCTTATCAATTTATCTACTCAGGATCAGACGTACTGCATGTCTTTAAGTTTGTCAATGCTTTACGTCTTTAGAGGAGTTTCAACTGGAAGTAAAGGCTGTTTGGGATGCTACAAAGCTTTGATAGGTTCAGGTTTCACCTGATAACTCTTGGCAAGTGCACATATGAACTCACAGTAGTATATGCATGATCAATTCAAATAGACTAATGATCACACGTAGGGAAATATATCAGCTATGAACTACGACTAAAAGAAAAAGTAAGTGATGAAGCTTAATGAAATCAAAGAAAATGAAGCAAGTAAACAAAGCATAAGGTACAAAATTAGGGGTTTTAAATCAACCAAGAAAGGCATTGGGCACAAGGTATTCTCAAAGAAATCATTTCAGTGTTGTATCAAATAATTGATTGGGGAATAGATTAAAACCGTCTTGAACTCAAATCACTAGTTTAGAATCAACCTGATTTCATAGCACTAACTCCCTATGTTAGAGAATCCTAAACACTAACTTCGGTTGAGTTTCAGATCTTAAACAATGCATTCTAATCAGGTTTGGTATGTTCGCAAATTGCATAAACATCAACTTACATTGGTCTAAGACATTTTTCTTATCAAACATTCTTTCAGGCATTTAATCAAACATATTTGGTGTGTTAAACAACCTAACAACATAAACTAGGTGATCAGACTAATTTCAACATTAAGAACAATGATAGATGAATATTCATAAGATTTATCCCTAATCTAGCAATTCTGAATCAAGAAATCGTGAAATCCCTTTATGAGAGCCCTAACCCAACAATGAAACTACTCACTCATGACAATCAAATAATCACAAGAAGAATTTGGGAAAGACATAATTGAAATTGAATGAAAGTTAAAGAGAGGATTAATAATTATTCTCTAAACGAAGTACAAGTAGAAATTGTTTCCTTCTGGATTACACATCTTAATGTTTGCTTAAAAAACTGAAAAATAGTATATTGAAACATAAATCGCGGGTCTGATCTATTTTAGCATATATCTGTGTCTGAAAAATGGGTCTTCGGTTCGGTTCTGCTTTAGGAAAATAATTTACGCCGTGCCTTAGGATCAATCGATCCGAGGGAATGGATCGACCAACCCTTTCCATTATGTCAAGAAATTCATCATAAAAAATATGTTCCATCTTCTCAGCTACATTTTCTCGCATAATATGTTAAGCTTCAAATTCTCGCCTAATCACATTTTTCCTTGTTTTGAACATGTAACCTGTGTAGATACTAAAAAAAACTAAGAGACTCTGAAAAGACCGAAATACATATGAAAATAGACTTATTCTCAATTAAAAACCCACAATATATCAATCCGCTTTTTATCTCAAGAGCAGCTCTCCATCTCCTCTCTAAGAAGCTTAAGAACCTAAGGAGTACACTACATGATCTTAATAAGCGAAATCTTGGGGATTTATCAAGACGCACAAAGAGAGATTTTGACTCTTTATGTGCTCTACAAGATACGATGCTCATGGATCCTTCTCCTCTAATTTGGCACGAGAAACAGAGGCTTCACTTCTTTGGAATTGACTGGCAACGCTTGAGGAATATTTCCTTAAACAACGATAAAAAAATCCACTTGGCTGAAGCTTGGTGACCAGAATAATAAGTTCTTCTTTAATATGGTGTAAGCGAGAAATTCTCATAATGCAATTCGTTGCAAAGTAACTTGGGCCGATTGTTAACATCAGCTGAGGAGATTAAGAATGAGGTGGAGAATTGGTTTGAGGCTTTCCTACAGGAAAGGCCACCATATTTTAAGGACATCTCAATCGATGATAACATAGCTCTTACAAATTTTTGATACCCTCGGGGGAGTCAGGATGGTTTGATTCAACCAATGGATGAGGAGGATATTCATAGAGTGCTTTTCACTATGCCCACGAAAAAATCGCTAAGACCCGAAAGTTATAAACGGAGTTCTTTACAGTAGTTGTTGTCAAATCATTCTTTGCCAATGGTTATCTACCAAAGGGAGTGAACTCCACAATCTTAGCACTCATTTCGAATCTGGAGAACCCTATGGTGATGAAATCGACCATCTCTTGTTGTAACATATTTTATAAGGTTATTTCAAAGATTCTCAAACTGTTAAAAGAAGTTCTTGTCGGACATCATTTTATTGAACCAATCGACTTTTGTCAAGAATAGATTGCTACGTGAAATTTTTTTCCTGGGAACTAAGCTTGTTAATGGATACCACAAAGCTAATATTTCTCCAAGGTGTGAGTTGAATATTGAAATAGAAAAAGCATTTAACACAAGTAAATGAGAATTTGTTACAAACACTTTTCGAGCCATGGACTCTCGAACTTGTTTATACGATGGATAAGTACGCGTACCTCTATGACTTCTTTTTCTGTACAGGTAAATGGCGAGCTCGAGGGTTACTTTAATAGCACAAGACGATTGCGAGAGGGTTGAGCATTGTTACCATATCTGTTGGTACCAGATCCCGCCACGAGCCATCAAGGCCTTAATGGGCCTGAAAAAGATAGAGAGGAATCACCCTTAAGTTAAGAAGGCTGGGTGATCGAAAGAGGTCCCGCTCGGGGCAGCCTCCGGTCTGTTAAAGACCAGCAGCTTTAGTCTGAAAAGATGAGTTGGGCCACAACATCAAGATCGTATTCAAAGCCCAACAAGAAGGAAGGCTGAACACTCAATATCCGACTGAGGTTTCTGCGAAAGGCTAAGTCAAGGTTACTGAGAAGGAGGCTGAAAAAGCGTAGTTAGTTCTGAGAAAGGGGAGGAGATATTGGAGTATCGAGGAACGGAAGGAGGAGACATAGCAAGTATAAAAAGAAAAGGGGAGAGTTGGCAGAATTCTCTCGATTCCTCATTCATAGAAGCACTAACACGATTCATATTTCTTAAAAAACTCATTCTTTGTAAATATCATTTTCGTTCAATCAATCGTTGTCATCAAATCATTTGTAAATCCTTTAAATAATCAATAAAGAAACCTCATTGTTCATCTTTCGATCCTAACGGGATTCATCCCAAAGAGCCTTCGTCATCTCACAAACTTATATAAATTTTAAGTGTCGGATTTTGTATCCACATTTTGGCGCCGTCTGTGGGGAGAAGCAATTGAATCCCTGACTCCATGATCTTGAGATGGACTCAAGTAACCAAGGTTTCATGAAACCTGAATCTTCATTAGTTGATCCGAGCTCAAGCTCACCAAACCATGGAGGCTCTGATCCCCCTGTCGCAGAGCCTCACCGACCTAACCTCAGAGAAGGACCTCAGTCCTCCTCAGAAACCCTAATTGATCCTTCGAGCACTAGAGCAGCCTCTCGCGGTCTTTCCAATGACCAAAATTCAAGGCCTCTCGTCCTCGGAGAATCCCAACAGCAGGCTTCAGTCGGATCCCAACCTTCGGCATCAGCTTCTGCTCAGATGTCGAACCAACTTTCCGAGATTCGCCAGATGATGCTCCAGTTGGTGCACAGGACCCAGGATAACGAAAGCCTGGTCCTGCAGCTGGCCTCACGATAACAGCAAATCGAAGAAGCAGCGAGACATCAGGCTCCGTCGCCGCAACCTCCACAACGACGCGCATCAGGGGTAACCTTCAGAGATCTCGCCGCTGACCCGTCCTTTCCACGTGGTCGGTTAGAGTATTCCCCCGAGGACCCGATACTTGACGGGCAAGGACTTCCTTTCCAGACACTTGTCAAAGGAGTGCCCCCAGTATTTAACCCGCCATCTACCGTAGCAACGGGGACAAACGACGCAACCACGAGCTCGGGACCTCGTCCGATCCCTGACCAGGCGCCTGGGCAAATCGTCCATTTACCACCTCCACCACCTACTTTTGGTTCCGAGAGAGACACCTCGATACCGTCTATTGGCAGGACCGCAACGTCGATCCTCCAGGCCCAAAACACTTCTCTCGGTCAAGAAACTCAGGGACGGCCGGGGGCAGCAGCTGCGGTCGACCCAAACCTCCCAGTTACACGCCTTCAATCTGGTGACCCGGGGGTCAGAGAGATACCGAAATCTCCTGCTACCTGGGGCCGTGAACAGGCTTGGTTCCGTCAAGAACAAGCCAACTCGATACCAGCTAATGACTCAGTCGTCCTCCATCTGGAGAGACCCTATGCAATTCGAAGGTATATGGAGAAAACACAAGCAGCTCTCCAAAGACTCAACGCTCGGGTTCATAGAGTCACCAGCTCAGCTCCCGAAATCGAGAGCATACTCGAGGAAACCAGAGGGACCCCGTTCACTAACGGGATTGCGAATTCTTATATCAGAGATACAAGAAAACTACGTATCCCAGAATACGATGGAACCTATGACCCAAAAGCGCATTTGAGAGCCTTCAGATTGACAATCGTTAAAGCTCACTTCACTCGGGACGAGTGCGAGGGGGGCTACTACCGAACCTTCACCGAAAACCTGGTTGGAACAGTTCTCGAATGGTTTTCGGGGATAGAACCTAATTCAATAGATAGCTTTGATCAGTTGTCGAACGCCTTTATAAAACAGTACTCGACCCATATCGTGAAGCAGGCTTCTGAAGCCGACCTATAGAAAATTAGGCAAGGAGTAAATGACTCGCTCCGAGCCTATATCGACAAATTCCGAGCAATCAGAACCAAACTCTCGAACCCTAACGATCAGGTAGCTATAGAAGCCCTCCGGAAAGGTCTCTGGTATCGATCCGAGTTTTGGTCAGAGCTAACTATTAACCCTCCCCCGACCATCGATGATGCGTTACATAGAGCATCCCGATTCGTCACTTTGGAGGAAGAGACTACCGCCATGGATAAAATCTATAAGAAGTCACAGAATCCCCCGAAGAATGACCACCAAGATGGAAGGGGCCCACCAAGAAAAGGTAACCCTCGAAGTAACCAAACCCAAGGGGAGCACTCCTATGCTGTCGAGGAAGGATAACAAGATAAACCTGGCGCCATGATAAGCAAGGCCCCTTGGACCAGGGCCTACGACGAGAACAAGTTTTGTTCTTATCATGATCGGAAGAGCCATTCCACCGAGGAATGCTGGGACCTTCAACGCCAACTGGCTGCTAAATTCGCAGCCAGAGAAATAAAAGACGTAGACCTAAGGAAACCACCGCCCTTCCAGAAAAAGGGGCCTAGGGACACGTCACCAAATCGAAACATGTTGCCTGAAAAGGAAACCGATTCGCCACCACCAGCACCTAAGTAGAGGATCGACATGATCTTAGGGAAGTTCCCTCAAGGGAAGAGCCTCAGGCTTGAGGCTCCCAAACCTATTCCTGAAGGAACGATTGCTGCCTTGCTATGCAAGCCTCCAGGACAGCTTTGCCCAGAATCTAGGATCGACTATATCCTCGGTGGGTCCGAAGTCTGCAAAGACTCTGTGAACGCAATAAAAGGGCACCTACGAAAGGCCGAGTCCACCTCCAAGACGAAGCCATTGTCTCAAGAACTTAACACCAAGATATCCTTCTGGGAAAGCGAGACTCACGATCCTGACAAGCCCCATGACCACGCACTAGTCATCACACTCAACGTAGCTGGATACAAAGTGCCCAAGCTAATGATCGACACCGGGAGCTTCGTCGATCTGATCTTCTATAACGCCCTAAAGGGGATGGAGATAGATGATTACGAGATTACAGGGCAAAAGGAAAATCTTGTCGGTTTCTCTGGCGAGACCGCCACCTCGCTGGGAACCATTAAACTCCCAGTCATGGCTTGCGAGGTTATGAAAATGATCAACTTTGTGGTCATAGACCGACCAGCTCCATTCCACGCAATCCTAGGGAGGCCTTGGATTCACAAAATGAGAGCGGTAGCTTCCACTTATCACCAATGCATGGAATTCCTGGCACTTGACGGGATAGCTACAATCCATGGTAGCTAGAAAGTGTCCAGGGTATGCTATCTGGGAGGTTTCCAAATCGTTAAGGAATCCAACTTGTAGCAATTACTAATCCAGGAGGAGAAGGAAATGCAGCAAAATATCGGAGGCCCACCTAGGAACCTCACCGAACAAGTCTGCATTGACGACTCTAACCCTGAACGATGTGTGAACATCGGTTCCGAGCTATCATTGGACATAAAAAGGAAGCTCGTTCAGTTCCTTAAAAATAACGTCGGAACCTTCGCATGGTCTACTGATGACATGAAGGGGATCAACCCAAGCGTGACCACTCACAAGCTAAATGTTGATCCCACCTTCAAACCGATCAAACAAAAGCACCGAAAGCTAGGCCTCGAGAAGGCTCAAGCGGTTAATGATGAAGTCGATAAACTAACGAAAGCTAGTTCAATCTGAGAGGTTCAGTACCCCAATTGGCTCGCCAATCCGGCCGTAGTCAAAAAGAAGAACGGGAAATGGAGAATATGTGTCGACTTCACCGATCTCAGTAAAGCCTGTCCAAAGGACAACTTCCCGTTACCTCACATTGACCGATTAGTAGAGGCTACGACTGGCCACCAAATGTTATCTTTTATGGACGCATTCTCGGGATACAATCAAATAATGATGGACCCCGAGGACCAGGAAAAAACCGTTTTTAAAACAAAACGAGAGACTTACTGTTATAAAGTAATACCTTTTGGTCTAAAGAATGCAGGAGCAACTTACCAAAGGCTCGTCAACATGATGTTCGCCCGACAACTAGGAAAAACCATGGAGGTCTACATCGACGATATGTTAGTTAAATCATCGATTGCAGAGATCCACGTGTCCCACCTCAAGGAATGCTTCGATATCCTAAATAAATACGATATGAAGTTATATCCCGCCAAGTGCACCTTCTGAGTACCGTCTGGGGAATTTCTTGGTTATATGGTAACAGAACGAGGTATCGAGGCAAATCCAAAACATATAGCTACTTTCCTCGAGATGTTGTCACCTAAAACCACTCGTGAGGTACAAAGGTTGACCGGACGAATCGTTGCTTTAAATCGATTCATCTCCAGATCTATCGAAAAATGCCTTCCATTTTACAAGCTTCTTAAAAATAACAAGAAGTTCTTATGGGATGAGAAATGCGAAAAAGCTTTCGGACAGTTAAAGGCTTACCTTTCGGAACCTCCCATACTCTCAAAACCAGTGGTAGGAGAGCCTTTGTATTTGTACGTCTCGGTATCACCTGCCGAAGTCAGCGGCGTACTGGTACGAGAGGAACAAAACGAGCAGAAACTTGTCTATTATACTAGCAAAAGTCTAGTAGAAGCAGAGACCAAGTATCCTGCCATGGAAAAACTAGCTCTAGCTGTCATTACCGCGACCAGAAAGCTCCGACCTTATTTCTAATTGCACTCAATCGTCGTAATGACTTCACAACCGTTACGCTCGATCCTACACAGTCCTAGCCAGTCTGGACAACTGGCCAAGTGGGCAATCGAGCTCAGCGAACACGACATAGAGTATAGACCTCGAACTGTGGCCAAAGCTCAGGTTCTCGCAGACTTCGTTATCGAGTTAGCCACCGAACATCTTGATGAATCGGTAATCCCAAAATGGACTCTCCACGTCGATGAAGCATCCTCAAGACAGGGTTCCGGAGTCAGTTTAAGGCTTACTTACTCATCAGGCGAGGTAATCGAGTAGTCTTACAGACTCGGTTTCAACGCCTCAAACAATGAAGCTAAGTATGAAGCTCTAATCGCATGCTTGAAATTAGTAATAGGTCTCGGGATCCGAGAGCTCAATGCATTCAGCGATTCCCAACTAGTGACCAGTCAATCTCACAGGGAATACGAGACGAGGGACGAGAGAATGGGGGCATACCTCGAGGTCATCCGTAACCTCACCAAATAACTCGATAAATTCGAACTAACGAGGATTCCTCGCGGAGAAAATTCCTCCGCCGACGCCTTAGAAACTCTAGCCTCTACATCCGACCCCCTTCTCAAATGCATCATACCGGTTGAAGGTATAGAAAAACCAAGCATCGATATAGCTACCAAAGCTGAAATCGATAACGAAACAAAAGAACAACAGGAAGCTAACTATCCTCAGGAAGTAGCAACCGCAGCTACCTGGGATAACCCTTTCTGCTCAAGTTCTTAAAACATTTTGGTTCCCAAAAACCAAGATCCGCAACTTTAAGAAACGTGCCTCCGGGGCATAATCCAAAACCCAGATATAGGTTTATGTGCGACAGTTACCTCTGAGAATGAAGGACCTTCAGAACCTTATTCTCGAGATACCTCTGGGGGCACGATCCAGGCTCCAATTACTAGAGCAAACCTCGAAGGTATCACAGAAACCCTAGAATCCCCAGAGTCAGGCTCTGAAAATACCTCTGGGGGCACGACCCAGGCTCACGAAATTCTAGAGGGTGACACGGAGCCTGGGAACGAGCCAGAACATGAACCCCATGAATCTCTTCGCGACACAGTACTTGGAAGAAAAGATTGGAGAATCCCCATTATGCAATACATTTGGGAGGGTATAGCCCCCCCCATAGGTGAGAGGCCCGAAAACTCAAAGCTTTAAGCGCAAGGTATTGTATAATTGACTCCAATCTCTATAAACGTAGCATGTCAAGCCCATACCTAAAATGCGTTCATGGCCCCGATACCATTAAACTCATGAAAGAGATACATGAGGGATCATGCGGAAACCATTCAGGTGGTCGGGCCTCGGCCGTCCGAATCAAAAGACAAGGCTACTTTTGGCCTACCATAATCGCAGACTGCAAGACATACTCATCTCAATGCGACGAATGCCAAAGGCATGCCCCGATAATTTACCAACCAACAGAACAGCTATCCTTGATATCTGCACCCTACCCCTTTATGCGGTGGTTTATGGATGTCGTTGGACCATTAGTTGCATCAGGGAAAGGACAACAGAAACTGCGCTTTTTACTAGTCCTAACTGATTACTTCACCAAATGGATAAAAGCTGAGGCTTTCCAGCAAGTAACCAAATTTGAAGTTGAAAGATTTGTGTGGCGAGACATCATATGCCACCATGGAGTCCCCTATGAAATTGTGGCAGACAACGAGTCTCAATTTATATCTGACGATTTCATTGCCTTTTGCGACAAATGGATCATACGCCTAACTATGTCCACACCTTGATATCCTCAAGGAAATGGAGAGGCTGAGGCTGCTAATAAATCAATACTAGCAAACCTTAAAAGGCGCTTGGGAACTAACAAGAAGTCTTGGTCGGACAAGCTGCCTGAAGTCTTATGGGCGTGTCGCACTACCCCAAGAAGAGCTACAGATGAGACCCCTTTCTCTCTAGTTTATGGGATGGAGGCTGTAGTCCCGGCCGAAACCTCGGTTGGAAACCTCCGCTGAGCCTTTGTACCCCCAACCCTGAGGTCAACGACCAGCTGTTGTTCGATAACCTGGACCTTATCAAAGAACGCCGAGATCAGGCAATGTTCCGTATACAAAATTACCAATAGGCAATGACCCGACATTACAATTCCAAGGTAAAACCTCGGAAACTCGTTGTGGGGGACCTGGTCTTGCGGAAAGTTTTTGACAACACCAGAGAGTGAGGCACCGGGAAGTTGAGTACAAATGGGAAGGTCCATACCAGATCATCCACATGGTACGACCCAGAGTCTTTAAGCTCGTAAAGGTACGAACTGGGGTACCAGAAATACAATTATGGAACGCCATGAACCTCAAGAAGTATTATCACTAGATACTATCAAAACTTAATCCCTTGACATGGTACGTAGGCAGCTCCCGCTATGAGTGCAGCCCCCCTTCACATCGAAACTCATTATTTTGTCAAAACAGATGGGGACACCTAGATGATTGATTCAAAAGCCTTAGGCTTCGATCACCAGGCCTCCAATAAGCAAGTCTCAAGACCACGAATCCTTGAACTACGCTAGGCTTGATCCCTTAGCAGGATACGTAGGCAGCTCCTACAACGAAAGCAACCCCTATCACATTGAGAATCAATATTTCTTTGCAGAGCGCAGATGCAGATACCTGGATAATCAACCTAGAAACCTTAGGCTTTGATTAGCAAGTTTATGATCGACAATCTCGGATCAGTCTAGATCCAAGAGCAATCATCTATGTTGTAACATATGCGATTTCAAGGAATAAACAGAATATTTCTTTATACAGTCATTGTTTATTATAAGTTCTTGCATTCAAATCAGATTCCTAGAAACCTAAAGGTCTTAAAATCCTATTAAGATTCTAGAAACCCAAAAGGTCTTAAAATCCTATCATTCAAATCAGGTCCCTAGAATCTTAAAGGTCTTAAAATCCTATTAAGATTCTAGAAACCTAAAAAGATCTTAAAATCCTATCATTCAAATCAGGTTCCTAGAAACCTAAAGGTCTTAAAATCCTATTAAGCTTCTAGAAACCTAAAAGGTCTTAAAATCCTATCATCCAAATCAGGTTCCTAGAAACCTAAGGGTCTTAAAATCCTATTAAGTTTCTAGAAACCTAAAAGGTCTTAGAAACCTAAGGGTCTTAAAATCCTATTAAGTTTCCAGAAACCTAAACGGTCTTAAAATCCTATCATTCAAATAAGGTTCCTAGAAACCTAACGGTCTTAAAATCCTATTAAGATCATCATTATCCCCATTTCTTAAAGTGGGTTTCTTCAAAAAAAAAAAAATTTTAATACATGGGTTTCTTAAAATCTTAAGAAACTCATGTAAAAGTTTCTTAAATAGGATATTTAAGAAACTTTTACATGGGTTTCTTAAGATTTTAAGAAACTCATGTATTAAAATATTAATTTTTTTTGAAGAAACCCATTTTAAGAAATGGAGATAATGGTGCTCTAAGTTTCTAGAAACCTAAAAGGTCTTAAAATCCTTTTAAGTCTTTAGAAACCTAAAAGGTCTTAAAACCCTGTCATTCAAATCAGGTTCCTAGAAACCCAAGAGTCTTAAAATCCCAACGTCAAGAAAGGTTCCAAGAAACCTGAGAAGCCTTGAACCTCATCACCTGATCAGACCTCCCGAGGCCTGAACAGTTTTGTAAGAGCCCACATTAAGGGTTAGGATCCCAAAAGTCTAACTCCAAGAAGGTCTCAAACTTGTATGACAATTTTAGAAACCTGAATTCTTCAGAGTTCGATGACCACTTCGACATCGATCAAGTCATCGAAGACACCTCAGGCGCCTGACGACTTTTGAAACCTCAAACAGTCAAAGGAGCTAGATCCTAGACCGATTGGGCCTAAGGTCCCATACTCGATATATCCGAAGGTTTAAAATGAGGCCCAACTGTATGCCTCGATTATTGTAAATGGTCACATTAACGAAGAATTATAACCCGAAGATACTTAACATTAAAAGAGGCATCTAAAAGCCCCAAAAGAAACAGGTTTAAAGGCTTCATCAGGCTTCCTATTCTAATGAGTTCAAAAAAGTTTAAAAGCCTCTCCAGGCAACGAGTACCAAAAACAAACAGGGTTTAAAAACCTCCCTAGGCTCTAAGTTTCGAAAGAAAATTAAAAAGAGCTTCAGAGATAGAGAGAGTTCGGGGTGAGATATTCAGGCTTCGTCCATTTTATCATCTCCTTCCTTGGATATCTGGTCACAAACTTCACTTGCATCAATGAGATCTATGTTGGAGCCATGCTCACTGGATCGGGATTGGCCAATAACCACCACAGCGGGCGTTACATCGACATCTGAGGTCTCTGACATTTGAGGAAGGGGAAGTTTGCTGATTGTGAAATCTGAGACCTGAGATTTTTCATATTTTTCCTTTGCTTCCAGGAAGAGAGCAGCTAGCTTTTCATGCTCCTCCTGAACATTCGTAATTTCTTGCGAAATCAGGTCTTCCAAAAGTTCCTTGTTGGCCTGAATCTCTTGAACAGGGATCTGAAGAGAGCTTTCTTCCTTCTTCTTTTCAAACTTTTCTTTCACCATAACCAGAACCTTCTCATAAGCTCCCATGATCTCCTTCTTTCCACGACGGACTGCTAAACGAACTTCAGCAGCCTTGTTCTTGGTCATTTCACTATTGACAGATAACAAATCCTCCACCTAAGCCTCTAGAGTCTTCTTGGAGCTCTCCAAAAAAGTTAACCTCTTTCCTTTAACATCAACATCCATCTTCAAGTCATTAACCTTGTCATACGAAGCCTGCAGTTGAGACTTGAGCTCCTCCACCTGAGCCTCAAGCCTCTGAGACAACAACCTCGACTGGTCTAACTGATTCTTGGCCTCCTGAAAGGCTTCCTTCACATCCTGGAGCTCTCTTGCATCGGGAAAACCTTTTCTCTGGTTCTCATAGCCTAAAAACGCCTTGTTAAAAGCATTGGCTAGATGTGTCAAAGATGACAAATGTAAAGACGTGAGTAAAAAAAGAAGAAGAAGAAAGAATATATTTAAAAAGGGTATATATATAGTGACAAATCATGATACCTGACTGAAGCAATAAGCAACATCCAGGTACCCTTCTGAATTTGACAGCTAAGAGATCACGGGAAAAGCACAACCAATCTATTTCAAGTGACGCATCAATGTCGCTATCTCCCAAGCGTTGTCTAAAACTGATTTGGGACCTGAGTGGGCAAAATTCTATGAGCCTTGGCTGCTCCTAGATGAGCCAGGTCTTGAATTCCTCTCGTTGGACTCAGTACGGGCTCTCTTTGGGGAATGATCAGGCACCTGACCATCCTTGGATCTTGCAGGGCTCGGGGCACGCCTCTTAGAAGCCTCACCAGTAGCCACAATCACTTCATCACCTCTTGTTTCAAAAATAACAGCCTTAGACTCCTCCCTGGATTTCCCCGTAGTTCTGGGAACCACTTTCACCGATAAAAGAGGAATAGCGACCAGGGGAAGCTTGGAGGAGCCATCATCAAGAACCTCTTTGATCGATTGCCTGAAGGCACCCGCTGAGACCTTCTCTCCAGCGCTGCCGTGGGTCCTTGAGCTCCCTGTGGTAGTGTGTGGTTTGGGCTTGTTGCGGAATGACTTTTGAATTGGCATTTTTGAAATAGTTTCGGAAGTTCTGGCGTCGGTAGATACGTCGATAGGAGCCTCCTCGTCAGACTCTAAGAAAACATAAACAGATTGCAAACAACGATCATCATATTTTTAAAGAAAACAAAACAAAAAAAAAGCGAAGGGGATAGCAAAAGTCCTCCCTAAAGCGAAAATGGTCAAACCTTCAAAAAAGCTTGATGAGATAGGCGTAGGAAAGGTAGCCTCGTACTAATCTGGGAATCTGGTTCGGTTGATCCGACTATCTGGGAAGTCAGACCACTTATCAGACGCCTCCTTGAGTTCCTTAACCAGGGACCTGGCAACCTTCGGGCTTAATAGGGGAAATTCAGAAGGACCTGCAGAAAATGTGTGGACAAGTGTTAGCTATCTCTGACAAAAACCAATGATCAGATCAATAAACGAAACCCAAAAACTCCTAACCTTCCATTTGACCCCAAGCAGTGCGCAAAACGCGACCCTCGGGAACCGTCTGTGGATCAACCTTAACAAAGAAAAACCGACTACGCTAGTTTTCATCATTGGCAGCTACTTTAAAAAATTCCGTGACCAGGCCTAGCAGGCAGATAGAAAGTTCTGCTAACCCCTTTGGTTGGAGGGCTCTCTTTCAGCATAAAGAGAGATAAAAGCTCACGTATCCCAAAAATATAACCTTTCTCTCTAGATCTCGTTATCGAACCTAAAATGATCCGGAAGACAGAAAGGCAAAGTAGAGGGAGAGATAGATTAAAGTGATTAAGGAGATCTAAAAGAAGAGAAGGGAGTGGAAATCTAATATGGCTCTTGGTAATATAATGTTCATGAAAGCAAAACCATCCTGGAAGAGCATCCTCGGGAGTTTCGTGAGAGCCGCAAAGCCTGGATAGATCTTTGGATGCCCGGGCCTGAGCCATCAGGTTCACAACGTCCTGGGACTTTAATGTGGAGGGCTAATGAGGACCTAAAGAAGGGTTCTCCGATTCCGTAGCAGCAAGGGAATGAGCCACTTTCTCTGTCGCAATGGCAACAGCAACAACTTTGTCGATCATCCCGAACTTCGACTGTTTGCGTTTACCTCCCTTCTTTGGAACCTTGGAACCTCCTGCTGCCTGATGTCCCATCAGGAAAGGGAGAGAGGTGGTCGGAAACTAGGAAGGAGGATCAGAAAGAGATACAGAAGGATCAAAAAAACCTAATCGGAAAGAGATTCAGAAGGATCAAACAAACCTAATCGGAAAGTAGAAGGAAGGAGAAGCCCTAGAGGTTCCTAATGTCTGCAGTTTTAAAGAAAGATAAGGAGATGAAGAGTTTCTCCTTAAAAGAAAATAAATAAAGAAGGGAGAGATGATTACCTTGGAGATCATGGGCTAAAGGCGTGAGGTAATGGTGTGAAGAGGTTAATGAGCCACCTTTATATCACGTCAACTGAACGAGTTCCAAGGCAGGTCTTCTCAACTTCCGCTAAATCGACACCATAGAAATCTTAACCATAAGATCACAACCGTTGGTTTTAAATTAAGGAAGATTTCCCATAAGGATTCGTAGTTATCAGAACCAAGGACAAAGGCGGGATCAAGCTGATAGTTTCCTCTTCTTGGGCCTCAGAATCTCGGTCCAGAAGCTTGGGGGAAATTGTTGGTAACAGATCCCACCACGAGTCATCAAGGCCTTAATGGGCCCGAAAAAGATAGAGAGGAATCACCCTTAAGTCAAGAAGGTTGGGTGATCGAAAGAGGTCCCGCTCGGAGCAGCCTCCGGTCTGTTAAAGACCAGCATCTTTAGTCCAAAAAGATGAGTTGGGCCACAACATCAAGATCGTAATGAAAGCCCAACAAGAAGAAAGGCTGAACACTCAATATCCAACTAAGGTTTCTGCGAAAGGCTAAGTCAAGGTTACTGAGAAGGAGGCTGAAAAAGCGAAGTTAGTTCCGAGAAAGGGGAGGAGATATCGGAGTATCGAGGAACAGAAGGAGGAGACCTAGCAAGTATAAAAAGACAAGGGGAGAGTTGGCAGAACTCTCTCGATTCCTCATTCATAGAAGCACTAACACGATTCATATTTCTTAAAAAACTCATTCTTTGTAAAGATCCTTTTCTATTCAATCAATCGTTGTCATCAAATCATTTGTAAATCCTTTAAATAATCAATAAAGAAATCTCATTGTTCATCTTTCGATCCTAACGGGATTCATCCCAAAGAGCCTTCGTCATCTCACAAACTTATATAAATTCTAAGTGTTGGATTCGGTATCCACAATATCTCTTTGTCATCTCTATGAACATGTTATCGAGTCCGTTGGATAAATAAGTTGCGGTAGGCAGGCTTGGGTATCATCCTCAGTGTGTAGCTCTAAATCTCTGTCATCTCTCATTTGCAGATGATATTATGATCTTTTCTCGAGTTGATTCAAACAATTATCGACATTGTTGACTACTGTGTCACAATCTCGATTCTAAAAGTGAACTAAGTGAAGTTCACGGTCTATGTATATAGTGTTTCGATTCAGTTTAGAAAGGAAATTCACGATCAATTTGGTATTTTGATATCGATTCTTCTAGTTTATTATTTTGGTTTGCCACTAACCATTAAACGTATACCGTCTGCAAAGTATGCACCATTATTTGATAATATTAAACAAAAATTTCATTCTTGGTTTGTTCGATTATTGTCTTTTGCATGACATTTACAGCTACTACTTTCAATCATCTCGAGCATTATGCATTTTTGGTCTGTAACATTTCAATTGCTTCTTCGCTGTCTTCGCGATAAGTTGAGTGCTATGTTTTTTGGTTTGGTCTTGAGCTAAAGACTACACGGGAAAAGTTGTCTTGGTCAGAAGTTTGTCGACCTAAGGCCGAGAATTGGCTGAGGTTCATATCGTTGGTTGATGTTAATCAAGTGTTTGGACTTCAACTAATATGGAGAATTCTCTCATCGATAAACTCTTTATAGGTTAACTGAGTAAAGCTCTATCTAATCCGAGAAGGATCTTTTTAGACAGCGAAGGATGAGTTTGGCTCTTAGGCATGGCGCATGATCCTAAAATTTAGACCATTAGCTCACAGTCTGACAAGAGTAGAGGTTCGTAATGGTACATCAACTTATTTTTGGTTTGATACTTGGCATCCATTGTGACGCTTAATAAATGGGATACACTTCCATGGATTTAAAGCTTTCGTTATCCCCCATTATCCCATCCTTTGCTTCAGTGGCAACGACATCGAGTACATGTTGGATATTCCAAAGACAACGTCACCCGACTCTGCATCTTATACACTCTGCTTTTCAACAAACACAATCGATTGATCTTGATGCTGAATCCAATATCTTTCTATGGAAAGGAGTAGGAAGTGAGTATCGTCCTCTGTTTTTCCCGAAAGATACTTATGAACAAACACGCCACACTCACATTATGCTAAATTAGACCTTGGGTGTTTGGTTCTCGAGAGCTACACGAAAACACGCTTTCACGACACAGCTGACATTTCATGATCGGCTTTCCACTGGGGACCTTATGGTAGTTTGGAACTAAAATGTTTGTACCATGTTCTGGCCGTTCCGAAAGTCACAACCACCTTTTCTTCAGAACAAATGGCCAAAGGTTTGCTTGGTGGTCTATTATGTAACAGATGGAACTTGGTTATTCCCTGTTTGGTTCCAACACACAACATTGACTTGAATCAACTGCTATTCTGTCTTGCATTTCAGGCAACAGTTTGTCATATATGGCTGGAAAGGAGTCATGGTCGACACGGTCCAAACATATGCCGCTTCACTCATCTCCCTCATCAACAAAAGCATACAGAACAAGAATCTCTCAATGCGTATGCAAAGTGATTGTAGTCCAAACACTCTTCTAATACAATGGTTTGCAACTAGAATCTAAATAGTTTAAAATTTTATTTTCTATCTCATTAAAATTACTCGAAAAAGACACATTTTTTGTGCATAGTTTTTGTTGGAATAATGTTTAACATTACGACAACAAAAAACACACATTAAAGTATTAAAATTTTGTTCATTACCAAAACTCAAAGAAATTCTGCTTTTTATCCTGAATTCTCCTATTGAGATTTCCTGTTTTGCATCTATAGAATAACTAGACAAATATCCGAACAACATGCAGATTTTTGTTATATATTTTTATTATCACTTTTTGTGTGTATTCATTATACATTTCGATCTAGTCATTACAAATAACATAGGTTTTGCCTTGATCTTACCGGGTTAAACAGAACTGGTTCATTGCAAATTGAATCAAAACATGTATAAGTTAGAGTTTTTTCATTAGTATAAAGTAACCACTAGAATCAAAAAATGGATAGAAGAAAAACAAAGGTTGCAACAAACACAGAAAGCCCAAGTTGGGTCGGTTTGGTAGATGGATAACCATCGGCGGCGGTTAGCTTCGCAATCATCATTAGCCTCGAATCCATTTTGGGCTCTTCTTGCTTCTCACATGTCCCATACGGCATGTTCTCCTTTACACACAGAAAAACATGTTCCAAAACTTATAATAACAAAATTTATAATGTTACTAAATAAAATTTATAAAGTTAATTAATCTATAGTCCAATATGAGACTAACCTTACAAGCGGCTATATCTTCACAACCACATACTGAGTGACCATTTGCAATATCTACTGCTTTTGGAGCTCCTCCACCATCGCTTCTCTAAACCATACACATACATTTAAAAACATTACTCAAATGTAACATAAATTAACTGGGTCAAATCTAACAAAAAATGGACTACATTATATACTATAGTACCTTGTAGAAATCGACAGCAATGAAGTTAGGCCAACGTCCCGAGACTTCTTGACATTTTTTTATTGTGTCAAGAAGAGGAGCAGAGTTCTGTTTACAAGATCCGATCAAATCCGCGGTATCGGGAAAATAATTAACTAGAACAAGTGATCTCGATTTATCTCCCATTGCAGCTGATTCTGGTCTATTAGCACATACTCCAGCCCTCATCCCTCCATTTCCATCTACAAATTTATAACATATATTTTCATAAATGTAACAATGATAACATTACATGTATTAGTACATGTGATGTATTCAATATATTTGAACCACTCACATTGATTCTCTACAACGTATCTCCATAGAAAAGCTATCCCCTCGGATGCTTCTTTAAGAGGATTTGATGTGAAAACTAGCATCCGTTGGTTTTGTCTTATCATATCATCTAAGGTAGGCCAATCTTCTCCGTTCTTTGGCATTCGTGATACTGGAAACATAAAGTTTCGTAATCCAGATGCATCAAACACTCTAGATAAACCATTAGCTGACTTTACGTAGTCCTCAAGGATAAGTGTTACAACGACATCCTTGTTCTTGTCTAGAAACACTTGAAACTCTTTGAAAATGTTAACTGCGGGTTGCTACATATATATACAAACCAAAAACCAAATTGTAGCCAGAGACATTTTCGGAATTGGATAGATTGACTTTTTTCGCCGGATAGATTGACTTATATGTGAATTTATGGAACTTACAAATGCCGTGTAGTTGAAGCAATTTCCACCGTAAGAATGGCAAAGCCAAATATCGTTTTGGAAGTCATACACGTCAAGCATAAATCCTCTAACACCATTCTATAATAGCTCAATGTAAATAAAGATAAGAATCAAACGAAACATAATTGAAATGGTTTTATATGATGATGAAGAAGAATAATAGTTACAATGAGTTGGCTTGTGATTGAATCTTGTTGGTTGGAAGGAGCAATAATCATAGAGCCTGTGCCTGATTTGGCACCAATACGAGCAAATGAATTGTGGGTTGTTAACCACGAGTACTTATTGTAAGGCAACCCTTTTACCTTTTTGAGACACATAAAACATGAATATGATTAGGCAAAACATAAGTAACCTAAAATGTATAAAAAAAAGAAGAAGAATGAACCTTGGTGGTGGGGTTAATAGGTTGCATCCGAGAGCATCTAGGTCGAAAATTATCACTAGAGAGACAAGATTCACAATGTAATCCAGGATCACAATTCTTGCTCACGATGCATGTTTCTCCTTCCTACCAATTCAACACAAAAGATACAAAACATTTTTGTAAATCAACTGACTTTTTTGATGATTTTTGAGAAAGAAATTGACAAGATTTTGTTACCTTGAGGGCAAAGGAAGGGCTAAGGATTAAAAAACATGGAAGGAGAAGAGTTGTTAGAAAGAATGTGAAGCTTTGAAACATTGTCTTCTTTCTCTCCACAAAATCCCATAAAAAAGTATAAAAAGAAAGAAAAAAATCCCAAAGGTATTTGGGGAGAAAGCAACTACTATGTAAACTCCTCAAGATTTGCAATCTATAATTTGCATTTGCTTTGACTAACCAACCAAAAAAACAAAACTAAAAGTCTAAATTTATCTTTTCACAAAAAAAGAAGAAGGGAATTGCAGACATCACGGAGACAAATGATGGTATTAATAGCTATATCTTATATATTCACATGCCATTTCCTATAAAGAAATTGTTATTTTTTCCTTT
>OVAN01001615.1:0-39322 GCA_900406275.1 Anastatica hierochuntica
TTTCTTCAAAACGATGCGGTTCTCCGATGGTCACAGAGGTTTCGTATCGTTTCGAAGTTANATAGCTTGGTCTTGGCGCCAATTGGCGCCAAGACAGACCTCCGGTCTTGGTTTTGATCGACGCCTATATCGGCCTCTAGTTCCGTCGTCAATCGGTTCAAAGACTCGTTCGTAGGTTTGGCGTCAATCGGCGTTTAGACATTTCTTCAAAACGATGCGGTTCTCCGATGGTCACAGAGGTTTCGTATCGTTTCGAAGTTAATAATGCGAGGTCTTCCAAGAGTTATCCGTAAATCGTGGATGTTAACTTTAGCATTCGGGCTCTTTAGTTGTTCACGGAATGATAGACTTCGTTGAATGATAGTTAAGTCTAGACGATGACCAGTCAAGACCGAGGTAAGTCTAGAAGACGTTAAGTCTTGACGGCGGTGAGTCTAGACGTTGGTCGTGTTTCCGAGTAAGTCCGATTAGAGATGCGATCTTGGACGTTGATTTCGAGATGACCATTTTTGACACCAACAGTGATGTTGATGCAGACCAGTTTGAAGGTGTGAACCAGTATGGGGTGCAGATTCAAGAGTTAGATCCGCTTGTTTCCAATAATGTGAGGGAGAATGGAATGAATCCTATACTTGTGCATCCTACTGTTGAGATTGGGACTGAGTTTTATCGCCTTGTACCTACAATTCTTCTTCATATGCAACAGGTGAGACCAATGTTTCCTTCCTTGCCTGGATCCTGTCTGCCTCTAGATATGATTCCCTAGTCTCGTGGATCACTTCTTCCATCGCTAGTGCCTGAACAAAGAGAATTTTTGATTGATGATGAAATGGAGGAGGCTATTGCTCTATACTCGACTTATGCAGAAATAGAGGGTGACAGTGAGCGTGGAAATCGTAAGAGGAAGTTTGTGGAGAGCATTTTTGCAAATCGTCAACATTGTGTAAGGAGGATGGAGCGTGGAGAGGCTAGTGGTACAACCTATAAAGAGGAGGATGAAAAGAACAAAGGTACGGTGTGCCTTAAACCACCGATGAAGCCCTGATCACAACGTTTTGGAACTTTCAAGAGTGCAACATTGACTTGACGGTTTGACACCTCAAGGAGATATGAAAGATGCATCTCCCGGACATCATATGCCTCTCCGAAACAAAGCAGAAAGTTGACAACATTCGAGACATGGCTTTTGATCTTGGATACGAATCGTACTTCACGGTTCCGCCTATTGGTTCTAGTAGCGGCATTTCTTTGTTTTGGAAGTCTTCTGTTGTTATTTCTTTTGCTTTTTCTTTTCCTAATCTTGTACATTGTGACATTGTTATAAATGCAAGCTCGTTCTCTTTGTCTTGTGTGTATGGGAATCTATAACATCTCTGCGTAACCATTTATGAGAAAGGATTGAAAGACTATCCACAATGATCTTAGGTCCCTCGTTAATTGGTGATGATTTTAATGAAATATTGTCAAATGCTGAAAAGTGAGGAGGGCCTTTATGAACTGAATATACTTTTATGGACTTTCACTGAATGATCGCGACTTGCGACTTTCATGAGCTAAAGAGCATTGGCAATAAGTTTACTTGGACTGGCCAAAGGCATACGCACAAGGTCAGTTGCTATTTGGATCGGGTGTTAGGCAATTCTGAATGGTTATCTCTTAATCCTTCTGCACTGCTTAAGTTCTTGCCATTTGAGGGATCCGACAATCGGCCATTGGTGCTTTGATCGATGAATACTCAGCAGAGTCGTTTTCGTTATGACAACAGTCTTGGTTTCGACTTGCATTTTCGTGAGTGTGTGTCAGAGTTCTGGAAGAAGGTTCGACCAACACAACAGTCTTTTTCTACTAAAATCGCATCCACTCGAAAAGTGATTTCCTCATGGAAAATAAAAAATAAACCAAATGCAGCAATTCAGATTGCAAGTTTAAAGAAAAAGTTAGATAGAGCTTATTCTGACTCTTCAACATCGATGGCAGAAATTAAGAAAGTCAGATTTGAACTCACTAGAGCATACAAACATGAAGAGCATTATTGGTTCCTTAAAAGTCGGGTGCAATGGCGGTCCTCGGGAGATTGCAACACCAAGTTCTTTTATTCTACAACAAAATCCAGAACTGCTAAGAAAAGAATAATGGATATTGAAGATGCCGCAGGCCATGTGTTTAGAGGGAAGGCTGAGGTTGCTTCGGCGGTAGAGAGTTACTTCTCGGATCTGTTCACCAGTTCACACCCTACGACCATGGATATGAATGTGGTTTTTGCTGACTTCAGACCACACGTTAATGAGGAAATGAATGACCAGCTGACTAGTCGAGTTAGAGACGACGAAATCAGAACAGCTGTTTTAGATATTGGTGCAACTAAAGCGCCTAGACCTGATGGTATGACCGAAGCTTTTTTCCAACAATTTTGGCCTACTGTTAAGGATGATGTTTGCTGAGAAGTGAGGAAATTTTTCAATTCCGCCTCTATGCCTCCACGACATAATCATATTAATCTATGTCTATTGTCGAAGGAGCTCCCAATGACAATGGCAGATTTCCGACCAATTTCCTTGTCTAATGTCAGCTATAAAATCATATCGAAAATATTGGTCTCGCGTCTAAAATGTCATCTCCCTATGATTATAAGTGACAATCAAGTAGCGTTTATTCCAGGATGGAAGATAATGAACAACATCATCGTCGCACATGTAGTTCTACATTCTTTAAAATCGCGTAAACGGTGGACCAAATCGTATATGGCAGTCAAAACACATATTACGAAAGCTTATGACCACTTGGAATGAATCTTCCTTCTTCGCACCATGGAAGATTTAGGTTTCAATCAAACTTGGCGAAAATGGATATTAGCATGTATCAACTTGGTTTCCTTCTCGGTCTTGATCAACGGCGTATCGCATGGAAATATAACTCTTGGTCGGGGTATATGATAAGGAGACCCGCTAAGTCCCTATCTCTTTATCATATGCACTGAGGTGCTATCTCATTTGCTAGCAAAAGCCACTGTATCGAATAAACTGGAAGGCATCAAACTTAGTAACATTGGACCGACGGTTACCAATCTCATGTTTGTAGATGGTACGCTCTTTTTTCCAGGCGCACCCGCGGTCCGATAATGTTGGGAGTAATTTAGGCCATGGGAATTCCCTGGCTTAAATAGAGTACAACAATAAGGCCTTAAAGCAGGGGAATGCCCAGAAACAGGAAGCCAGACGACATTGCATAGCCGGAAGCCGGAAGTCAGCCGACCACCGCCTTGTATTACTTTATTATTTAACTTAGTAGATAACGATGTTTATTATATAGATAATGATAGATATTTTGTAGATAATCATGAGATATCCGATTCTTGAAGGGATAATCATGAACTCCTTGTATAAATATAAACCTTAGGAGTTAAGAGTGGGACACACGAAAACCCTAGGCTAAAGAGATCAATACAATACATCTTTTCACCATTGTTGATCTCCAGAGCCTAGAACAATATATTCGACACACACACGCACAATATTAATTGACCTCTAGCTTCCGTAGTGCTTACAAAAAACGACCAATCATGAATCAGCAAACATCACACCTAGATGAACAGAACTTATCCATGAAGAGATGCGATCTCAACTAGAAACTCTGAAAAAAGACTAGGTGAGATGGAGCAACTTCGAAGGGATCAAAATCAGTCAGGAGTTGATGCCACAACTGCGGAGCTGCATACTTTGAGACAGCAGATGGAAACTCATACCAAGACACTCCAGAAGAACGCAGAACACCTGCAACAATTGGAGCTGGAGAACGAGACCCTCAGAGAAGCAAACTCGACCTTGACTGCTAATCAAGCCACGAACCAGAGGTTCAGAGTCCACGTGCCCCAGATGTCAACTCTGGAGACTCCTCCTACCAATAATTTTGGAGAAAGAGGAAATCCAGCAGCAACGGGGGCCCAAGAGAACCAAAATCTTGTTCAAGAGAAAGAGGACCCTATGGATGTAGAAGAGCCGCAGGCCGCAAATCTCGTTCCACCTTCTGACGAGCCTAGACGACTAGAACAAATGTTCTCCAGCAAGTTTGAGGCGCTGCAATCAGTGATTGAACAACTTCCAAGCTTTGCACCTCCTCTAAGGAAAAGTGCCTTAAGCTCTTATGCAGACACTCCTTTCTCAGATGAGATTGCACTCATCGACATATCAAAGAAGTTCACCTTCCCATTCTTAAAGTTGTACGACGGGATGTCTGACCCAGATAACCACATCGCACAGTATAAGCAGAAGATGCTCACTGTAGCAATCTAAAAGGAGCACAAAGAAGCTGCCATGTGCAAGGGATTTGGTTCCAGCCTAACGGGGGCCGCCTTGCAATGATTTATATCGATCCTAACTGGAACCATAGGATCCTTTGCTCGTCTGACTGACCTATTTGTATAGCAATTTACTAGCAGCATAGTGATTCCTAGGTCATTTGATGACCTTTATGAGATCAGACAGTGTAAGGCAGAGCCACTCCGGAGCTACCTTCTTCGCTTTAACAACCAGAACGTCACGATCCCAAACTACAATTCTGCCACCGCAATTTCTGCCTTCAAAAAGAGGACTTCTTCCTGATGGTGATATGTACAAGGAACTCACGAAATATTAGTGTAGAACGATGGAAGATGTGCTCTCCCGCGCCCAAGCGCAGATCAAGTGGGAAGAAGACCTGCTAGCTAGGAAAGAATTTTGGGTCATGAGGACCGAGAAGACGGCTAGAGACGACAAGCCCTACCAGAGACTTGCTGGAGAAGATAGAACGAAGGGAGCCAAAGGACACAAGCCTCTGGTTAAGCCGAACGACAGCAGATTCCCGCCATCAAGCACTTGGCCGGATATATCCAACCTGTCAATATCAAGCGCGGAGCTGGTATGAGTCTTGACGGAGATGGGTGGCCAAGTCAAATGGCTCCAGAAGATGAGATCGCCTGACCATCGCCTGAATCCGAACAATTGGTGCGACTTCCACAATGACAATGGCCACAGAACTGAGGATTGTATATCCTTAAGAATAGAAATCAAGGAGCTGCTCAAGAAGGGACATCTTCGAGAATTCCTCTCTAACAAAACAAAGGAGATGTTAAATAGTAAGCAAGAAGGTGCCCCAATAGGCCGTCAAGCGCCAGATTCCCCAAGGCACGATAGGGTGATCAATGTCATATCCGGAGGAATAGAGATAAGTAGCATTACACATGCCGCTGCAAAGAAAAGCACAAGTTCTGCGAAAAACAGTCATGGCACCCTAGAAGCTAAGCGTCAGAGCCTCAATCAAGAAGCCATAACCTTCACGGCTGAAGGACAAGATAGAGTCCAAACTCCACATCATAACGCCTTGGTTGTTTCATTATCGGTGGTGAATTTCCTTGTGAAGAGAGTACTTATCGATAATGGAAGCTCTATGAACGTACTTTTTTGGGAGCATATACAGACTTGGGTCTAACCCATGAAGCCTTAACCAAGAAGACCACGCCACTGGTGAGCTTCAACGGAGAAGTCAAGCAAACCATTAGAGAGATAGCACTTCTAGTTTGCGCTGGAGAAGTCAACTTGTCCACCAAGTTTTCTGTCATAGATTGTCCCTCCGCCTATAATATGATCATGGGCAGACCCTGGATACATGAGATGAGAGTCGTGCCGTCGACCCTGCACCAAGTACTCAAATTCCCAACTCCATGGGGAATCAAGGAGATCAAGGGTGACCAGGAGAATGCTAGATCGTGCTATCAAAACACTTTAAAGGGAAAGACAACTCCCTTATAGCAATTACAAAAACCACTTCCCGCATTGCACACTGAGGAACCGGAAGTATAACAACTAGATGATGTACCTTTGATACCCGGATAACTAGGCAAAAATCTCAGAATAGGGGCAAGATTGCAAGAAGGCATACACGAGAGGCTGATAGATTTCCTAAGCTCCAACGCCAATTTTTTCGCGTGGTCCCATGTGGATATGCCAGGTATAGACCCTGAAGTCATAGTTCGTAAGCTGCAAGTGGACCCCAAGTACCCAACATTCAAGCAAAAAAGGATGAAGTTCGCATCGGAATGAGATGCAATCATCAATGATGAAGTCCAAAACCTCGTTGCAGTTGGGTTCATTAGGGAGGTCCACTACCCGGATTGGATAGCAAACATCGTCGTGGTCCGGAAGAAGAATGGCAAGTGGAGGGTCTGCATAGATTTCACTGATCTAAACAAATCTTTTCGTAAGGATCCTTTCCCTTTGCCCCATATAGATAAGTTGGTGGACGCCACGGCTGGACATCAACTTAAGAGTTTCATTGATGCCTTCTCCGGGTACAATCAAATACTCATGCATCCAATTTACCAAGAAAAGACTTCCTTCATGACTTCTCTTGGAATCTACTGCTACAAGGTGATGCCTTTTGGATTGAAGAATGCAGGATCTACCTATCAGAGGCTAGTCAACATGATGTTTACAAACCAAATCGGCCAGACCATGGAAGTTTATATAGATGACATGCTGGTCAAGTCCTTAGAAGCAGAAGACCATATAGCCCACCTGCACCAAGCCTTCTCTACCCTAAGGAAGTACAATATGAAACTCAATCCCTCTAAGTGTTCATTCAAAGTGAGCTCCGGGAAATTTTTGGGGTACATAGTTACATACAGAGGAATTGAAGCAAATCCTGAGCAAATTAAGGTTATTCAAGCAATCCCTTCACCCAAGATTCCACGAGACGTCCAGAAGCTTACCAGAAGAATGGCAGCCTTGAGTAGACTCATATTCAGGCTATCCGACAAGTCGCATGTGTTACGAGTGATTTTGGTCATTCTTTGAAAGCACTACAGAAGCTGGAGGTCAATGAATGTATACCGTATGTGTTTTGAAGATATCCTAAGCTCTTTTAATCATTAATGGTGAAAGATACGAGTTGTATTGAATTCTTTAGCATAGGGTTTCGTGTCCCTACTTTTAACCCTTAAGTTTTATATTTATACATGGAGTTCATTATTATCCATCCAAGAATATCGAATATATCATGATTATCTATAGAATATATGTATATTTATCTATAATATACATCATAATCTTGTAATTTAAATAGTAAAAATAAGCAACAGTCGGCGGTCGGCTGGCTTCCAGCTATACAAGGTCGTCTGTCTTCCTGCTTCCGGCTATGCAATATCGTATGGCTTCCTGCTTCAGGGCATTCCCCTGCTTTGAGGTCTTACTGATGTACTCCATCTAAGCATGGAGGAATTCCCATGGCCTAAATTACTCCCAACAGTTTGCTCCATATTGCGCACGTTTGATTCAAAGCTATGGAATAACATTTCTTTCATATGGCTTAGGCAGGAAGCCATTAGTTGCTCGACCTTTTTAGTTGTGACTTGTGCCGCCTTTATTTCACATAAGTGTCTGCTTGCTTTTAGTTTGAATACCATTAGGCAACAGGCGCAATTGCAGCAGGAGGTTGCGTCTGGCTCTTGACGTCCAACCTTAGGGCTTTGAATTTCAAATTTCATGAGTCGTTAGCACTTTTAAAGGACCGTTTTTTTTTTTTTTGAAAGATCTCAGCCATTGACTTCATGAAGATCAGAGGAAGAAATTGTAGCCGTTGATGAAGATTTTGCAAAGATTTGAGAAGAAAAATATATTCGTTGCCACCGCGAAATATGTGCCTGTGATTGGACGCGTGCGGCTGGACTTGATCTTTTCTCTTTCCCTTTTCAATCTTTCTTTCTTTTCTCTCTAGCATTTTATCTTCATATTCTTCCTTTTTCTGCTAAACTCTTTGCTCCCGGAATCATTGTCGAACTTTTCACGCGATTTAAGATTTTCTCCCTCCTTCCTCTTTTCGCTTCTATTAGGATAGATTCCAGAAAATAGCTTTTAGGCTTCCGGATTAGCCTTAGCTTCTAAGCTCTCTTGCCCCAATCAAACCTTAGATTCAAGATCGAAACCCCTCTGAGCCTAGAATGACTAGCTCTGGTGATGAGTTCTCTCCCGTAGCCTCGTCTTCCGTCACGTTCGAAAGAGGCATCTGATCAGGACTTTTCCTTCTATCTAGGCTAATGGATCTTCCGAGGACACGGAGATCCTTGAAGCCAATCCTCAGCCCTTGCGATCCGCTGCGGGTCCAGAGCTCATAAAGGTAGGACCTTTTTCTAATGTTAGCTCTGAGATCTTGGAAGATTGGCGGCAACAATATTCCATCAGGGAGAGTGCCGATTTGAGGGTGCCTGGGAAATACGAGAGGGCTTCTGAATGCCCAGGAGATGAGATAGCCATGTATGAAGGCTATTTCGAGGCCGGAGTCAGGGGTACGATTCTGGCTCTAGTGAAGAAGGTCTCGGAACACTTCAACATCTGTCCTTCTTAGCTAAACCCGCCTTCTTGGAGAATCCTTATTGCCATGCAGGTGCTGAATGAGTTTCATGGGCTGGATCTCGGCATCAACGAGTTTCTCTACTCCTATTACTTTACCCATGTTCCTCCTGGTGATGGTAGATATTACTTCCGCCCTCGAGCTAGTGCTCCTTTGGTGTTGGTGCTGGAAAAAGAGGATAGGAAGGGGGGCGACTTTCATCAAACATTGGGCTCAGAAGTTTTTTTTATTAGATTCGGGTTGTCTTCTAGATTCTCTACTCTTTGGAAGTTCACTGGTAGGTCTAGGATGCTTTCCTCTTTGATGCTCCTAGCTTTGTCATTGACGTTCTTGCCCTTTCGTTTTTGCATAGGTGTCTACGGAGAAACCAGAGGAAGGCAAGAAGAAAGCTGAGGAAGCTTTAGAGATTTATGCAGAAGAAAGGAGCATCGCGTTCTTGCTAAGGGAGGAAGTGTTGAGCCAAAGCAGCATCAGGGGTTTGTCTACTGCCTTTTAATTCTGTTTTCTATCCTCCTTTTGACTATCTTCTTATCGCTTTGCAGGGAACATGTCAGGATCTGAGTCGAAGGCGTTGGAGGACTTGAAAAAGGCTTAGGCAGCAAGGAAGGCAAAGTTGGCGTCTATGAGCCAGATTCTTGATGTGGTGGAGATCTCAGAGTCTCCCTCTGCTGGGTCCAAGAGGAAGGGGACCCAAAAGGCCTCTGCCTCCAGCAAAAAGCATAAGAGTATCCCTGCCAAACAATCCTCCTCCTTTGTCCGCGATCTTGATGGTGCCCTAGAGCACTTGCAGAGCTCCGTCTTCCCTGCGCTCCCTTATAGCCTTCCTAGTTCTGACAATCTGGGCATTTTTGACCATTTCTAAAAGGGGATGATCAAGGTAACTGGTTTGCCCTTGGCTTTCAGCTGACTTTTGATTGTTTCTTTGTCTTTTGGCTAACCTACATTCTCTTTGCTTTTCAGCTAGCTGCATCGCTCTTCCATGCTAAGGATCAGATCGCCACGGAAGTGATTTCTACAGAGAAGGCCTAGGTGGAGGACTATCTTGCCAAGATGAAGGTAGAGAAGGATAGGTTTGCTGGCTTAGAGAAGGAACTAAGGGAGATGAAGGGATTGCTCCGAGGGCTGGAATCGGAAAAGGGGAATGTGGAAAAGAAGGTCCTCGCCCTGACTGAGGAGAAGGCGAGGTTGGAAGAAGAGCTTGGCAACGTTGATACAAGGGTGGGCACCTTAACGGAGGAGATGTTCATCGCTGTCAAAGTCACCAAGATCATGGGGCGTTGGGAGATAGTCCGGGACTACCTCAAGGGTGAGGCGAAGTCTTGGAACTTGAGGGAGGAATTTGAGAATTACAAGATGGTGATGTTAGCGGAGGCGGAAGACAATGGCCTCGAAGCTCCCACCTTTGAAGATGAACTAGAGATTCCCCCATCGATGACTTCTACACCTCTACTGGATTCAGCACCAAATGTTGAGAAATTTGTCTCTCCTGATCCTCCTGCTGCCTAGCCTCCATACCCGGAACAAAGAAATAAACTGCTCTCCCCTTGTGGCATTTATTATTTTTTGTTGTTGATGATGATCTATCCCTTCGTGGGTCTACTTCTGCCACTTTCGGGCTTTGTAATGACTTTTCATGGCCTTAGTGGCATTAACTCTTTGGTAAGCCTTATTTCTATTTTCCCTTTGGGGCTTTAGACTCGTACTTCGGTCCTTTGTGGCCTTTCATGAACATGTTTATAATTCTCTAGTTCTATGTTGTCTCCCTGCCTTAACAGACTCTCGACTTAGATTTAGAGATGACATTCATTATGTGGCTCGCTCCTTGATCTAGTTACAAATCAATGTGTGTTAGGCTCGCTCCTTGACATTCATTTTAAAAGATAGTTACAGACAATGGCCCGTAGTTCACAAGCAAAACCTTCAAGAAGTTTTGCAAAGATTGGGGCATAAAACTAAACTTTGCAACTCTGAGACATCCATAATTCAATGGACAAGCCGAGTCCACCAACAAGACAATAGTCAATCTCTTGAAAAAGAGGTTGGACGACACCGAAGGCAACTGGGTAGAAGAACTTCAGCTACCCTATGGGCATGTCGAACTAGCATCAAGACTTCAACGGGAGAAACACCATTTTCCCAGGTCTATGGAACAGAAGCAGTGTCCCCCGCCGAAGTCAGCATCCCTATGGCCAGGTTAGAGCTTCTAACCCCAAGAGAGAATGAAGAGCTAATGACTTTGTACCTGGATCTCCTTGACGAAAAAAGGGAAGTCGCAAGAATCCAAAACTGGAAGTAGCTCGCAGCTACAACAAGAAGGTACGAACCCAGACGTTCCATCAAGGCGAATGGGTGTTACGCCGAGTCTTCGACAACACCAAGGACAAGGTCGCGGGAAAGCTGGCGCTTGGCTGGGAAGGACCATACCAAATAGTGGAAGTCAAAGGAGCAGGGGCATACAAGTTACAAGACAGGTACGAAAAAGTACAACCAAATAAATGGAACGCGTTACACATAAAGTCTTACTTCTTCTAAAGGAATGCTCCTGACCAGACGACTATACACCAGATACTTTTTTCAGCCTTGGATTTTTTAATTTCTTTTACATCTTTTCTTATGTAATCATGCTACGTCTAAGAAAGGATACCTATCAATAAAAAAACTATTTTCTCACGAGGAAATTCAGTTAACACAAGGGGCAAATAAGTTGAACGACTACTCTTCAATAAAGGAGTAATACAAACAACATACCCTTCCAAAACAAAAGTGAAAAGCTCAAAAAAAAAAGAAAAACTCTACTTGAACAAGGGAAAATACGCAAAAGAAAGCAAAACACAAAAAAAAATTTCTTATTATGCTTAACAGAGAGTGGCTAACCGGAAAGCAGAGTGCTAAGCAGAAAGCAATATAGCTTAACCTTGCTTACCAGGTCACAGTAAATGCAAAAGCTATGCGACCTGAGCACGAAGCATCACCTATACCTACTTTCCCAGACGTGGGAAGTAGAAAAAAAGTCTGGCCCTTGGATCTCTTTGCGGGGCAGAGCCATACCAAAAAAAACAATAAGACTGATAGTGGCTTCACTGCAGGAAGCAGAATGCAGCAAAAGCAAACAGCTACTTCTGGACAGCTAAATGCCAACAAGCTAGTGGTTACTTTCGGGTAACAGAATGCCAACAAGCTAGTGGTTACCTCCGGGTAACAGAATGCCAACAAGCTAGTAGTTACCTCCGGGTAACAGAATGCCAAAAAGCCAAAAGATACCTTTGGGTATCAAGAGGCCAAAAATGCATCTTGGGAACCAAAGCATTGTCTAAGGACAAGAAGCATAACTCCCTCAAAAAAAGAGATAAATGAGATTATCCCAACTTGAAACTCAAGAACTCTCGCAAGACACGGCGAAGGCCAGAGGCCAAGAAGCAAGAAGTCAAAATAGCTGGAATGAATGTCATTCCGGGCCATTGTCTGTAACTATCTTTTAACTATCTTTTAACTATCTTTTAAAGTTCTTTTAGAGATGACATTCATTGTGTGTTAGGCTCGCTCCTTGATCTAGTTATCATGTACCTTGCAAAATCAAAGAAAAACCAAAACAAAAGAAAGTGATAAAGTTAAATGAAATAAGCAAAAAGATAAAATCCTAGTCCTTGTATTCTAGAAATCTCTTTGAAAACTCTAACTAAAGCTTTGTTGCAATCCCCGGCAACGGCGCCAAAAACTTGTTGTCGGAACGACGAGTTTTAAAATTTGTAATGTCCTAACTACCGCTCCTAGCCTGCAAGATTAACGGGGTTTAGTTGTAGTACGTGAGGGTATCGTCCAAGGATTGAAATGTTTAGGAAAAGCTTAAGCAAAGAGAGTCACACTAGAAGTACTAGTCTAGGGAGCAACCTAGTAAGAGGTGTCACAAGTCTCTACTAGATCTATCCTTAGCATTTTGGTGATCATGAACAATAGGCATAAAAAGAAAGCAGTAAGTAAAAAGCAATAGGTAAATGACTTGAAAGCAATACGATAAAAGATGGATCTCAAGATTGTGGCCATTGGTTCGGGTTCGATCTAAGCAAGTAATGACTTTCCTAATACTTTATTAGATGGTTAAAGCTATTCTCCGGCCAAGGATCCGTTCATTATCGACCAACCCACTCTCGTGACGGAGGTCTATTCACCTATACCTAACTACAAGGCTCACCTCTCGGATTTCGCCTATCTAAGCAAGTATGTGATAGTGAAGATCAAGCCCCTATAACCATTTAGCATCTTGGAATCCCTTTGGATTAACTACTCTCATAGCCCAAGATGAAAAACCTAAAACTTGTTCACTCAAGCATTCCATCGAACACGTTGTAGGCGTCGAATAGCAAGCAATCGTAAGTTTGAGATCAAGACAAGTTCTAGCGAGAATCTATGCCAAAACATAGTCTATAGTGTATTACAAGCCTAGATCAAAACCTAACCTAACCATATCTCAAGATCCAATAGTAGATCTACTCACTAATCTCCATGGAACTCAAAAGACATAGAGATGGTCTTTGAGATTCCATAGTTATAGAGAAATAGATCTAAGAAGAGAAAGATAAAAGATAAAAGATCCAAAGATCTATTAAAATGAAACCAAATGTTATTACAAGAGTTTGATCTTTAGAAATGAGAGAAAATAAGATAGAAGTTGTTTTTCTTTGTTCTTGAGGTCAAGAGTGTTATTTATAGTGAAAGAGATGAGAGAAAACCCTAAAAATAAGGGTTTTGGTCGAGCATGTTGCCAGCCATCGACCCATCTAGTCGATGGGAGCCAACCTTGGGTCGATGGCTGGCTACCCACAGAAGTACATGTGATGTTTTCTGTCTGGGTGGCTGGCCATCGACCCTAGGTAGCTGGCCATCAACCCGGATGGTTGATGGCTGCCTACCTAGGCAGTCTTGATGCCTTTTGCTCCCATTTGTTTTCTCCTTTGATCTCCATCCTTTCCACATGCTTCTAGCCTCTTGTCTCCTTAATTTTCAACCTCCTAATCAACCTTGAATCAACCATTAGAGCCTCCCAAAGTCCATCCAAAAGAGCACCTAGAAATGCAAGAAAATGGATGCAAAAATGCAATATGAACCTAATCTAGACTCTAGACTCTAAATGATGCATTCTAAAGCTAATNAAGTGTTAGCATCTCACAAAGTTTTAAATTCAAAGCCCTAAGGTCGGACGCGAAGAGCCAAACGTAACCTCCTGTCACAATTACGTCCATTACCAAACGTCACTCAAGCTATAAGCAAGCAGACACCTATGGGGAACAAAGGCAGCATGCGAGTAACTGTTAAAAAGTCGAGTAATTGATGGCTTCCTGCCTAAGCAATATGGAAGACATATTATTCCACAGCTTCAGATCGAACCTACGCATTAAGGGGGCAAACTGTTGGGAATAATTTAGGCCATGGAAATTTCCCCTGGCTTAAATGGAGTACATCAGTAAGACCTTAAATATGGGAAATGCCCAGAAGCAGGAAGCCAGACGACATTGCATAGCCGGAAGCCGGAAGTCAACCGACCACCGCATTGTATTACTTTATTATATAACTTAGTAGATAATGATAGATATTATGTAGATAATCATGAGATATCCAATTCTTGAAGGGATAGTCATGAACTCCTTGTGTTAGGAGTAATTTAGGTCATGGGAATTCCCTAGGCTTAAATGGAGTACAGCAGTAAAACCTCAAAGCAGAGGAATGCCCAGAAGTAGGAAGCCAGACGACGTTGCATAGCCGGAAGCCGGAAGTCAGACGACCTTGCATAGCCAGAAGCCGGAAGCCAGCCGACCACCGCCTCACCTCTATTTTTATTATTTAACTTAGTAGATAATGACGTTTATTCTAGATATAAATGAATATATTTTACATATAATCATGATATACCCAATTCTTGGAGGGATAATCATGAACTACGTGTATAAATACAAAGTTTAAGGGCAAAATGTGGGGACACGAAACCCTAAGCTAAGAAATCAATACAAGGCTAATCTTTTTCGCCATTATCGATCTCAACGCTTAGAACAACTTCACATCATCTTTGCTAAACATTCATTGACCTCCAGCTTCCGTAGTTTTACAAAAATTACCTGTAACAGTTGGCGCTAGAAAGAGGGGAGCTTTCAAAAACAGCTAAGTGACGATGGTTGGAGATAATCATGAATCAGCAAACATCATGCCAGCACGAGCGTAGCTCACCTACGAGGAGATGCGACCTTAGCTAGAGACTTTGCAAAAGAGACTAGGAGAGATGGAGCAGCTTCGAAGGGACCAAACTCTAACTAGAGTTGATGCCACAACTGCAGAGCTTCAGACCTTGAGATGGAAGATGGAGGCTCATGCCAAAACACTCCAGGGGAATACGCAGCGCTTGCAGCAATTGGAGCTGGAGAACGAAACCCTCAGAGAGGCAAACTCGGCTGTGGCGGCGAATCAAGCCACGAATCACAGGTTCAGGGTCCACGTGCCGCGGATGCCAACTCTGGAAACTCCTCCTACCAATAACCATAGAGAAGGAGGAAACCCAGCAGCAGCGGGAGCCCAGGAGGACTAAAACTTTTCTCAAGAGCAAGAAGATCTAATGGACATAGGAGAGCCGCAAGCCGCAGGCCTCGTCCCACTCTCTGATGAGGCCAGACGACAGGAGCAGATGTTCTCCAGCAAGTTTGAGGAGTTACAGTCGGTGATCGAATGACTTCCGGGTTTTGCACCTCCTCTAAGGAAAAGTGCCCTAAGCTCTCATGCGGACACTCCCTTCTCGGTAGAGATCGCACTCATCGACATGCCAAAGAAGTTCACCTTCCCATTTATTAAGTTGTACGACGGGACTTCTGACCCGGACAATCACATCGCGCAGTAAAAGCAGAAGATGCTTACTGTGGCAATCCAAAAGGAGCACAAGGAGGACGCCATGTGCAAGGGATTCGGCTCCAGGCTGTTAGGGGTCGCCGTGCAATGGTTAATATCGATTCAAACCAGAACCATCAGATCCTTTGCTCATCTGACTGACCTATTTGTGGAGCAATTTGCTAGCAATAGAGTGACTCCCAAGTCCTCTGATGACCGTCATGAGGTCACGCTGCGTAAGGCAGAACTACTCAGGAGCTACCTTCACCGCTTCAATAATCAAAAGGTAACAATCCCAAACTGCAATGTTGCCACTGCAATTTCTGCCTTCAAGAGAGGACTTCTGCCTGACGGTGATCTGTATAAGGAGCTCACTAAATATCAATGCAGAACGATGGAACACGTGCTCTCCCGGGCCCACGCGTAGATCAAGTGGGAAGAATATCTACTTGCCAGGCAAGAATCTTGGGTCATGAGGACCAAGAAGATGGCCAGAGATGACAAGCCCTACCAAAGATCTGATAGAGAGGATGGACAAAAGGGATCCAAAGGTCACAAGCCTCTAGATAAGTCGGACGACAACAAATTCCCGCCGTTACATACTTGGCCGGACGTATCCAACCTATCAATATCAAGCGCAGAGCTGGTAGGAGTCTTGAAAGAGATGGGAGGCCAAGTCAAATGGCCTCAGAAGATTAGGTCACCCGACCATCACCGGAATCCGAACAAACGGTGCGACTTCTACGATGACCATGATCACAGAACAGAGGATTGCATATCCTTAAGGATAGAAGTCAATGAGCTGCTCAAAAAGGGACACCTACGAGAATTCCTTTCCAACAAAGCTAAAGAGATGCTAGATAATCAGGAAGAAGGAGTCCCAACCGACCGTCAAGCGCCTGATTCCCCAAGGCACGATAGGGTGATTAATGTCATATCCGGAGGATCGGAAATAAGTGGCATTACACATGCCGCAGCGAAGAAAAGCACAAGGCTCGCGAAAAGCAATCATGGCATCCCGGAAGTCAAGCGCCAGAATCTCAGCCAGGAAGTCATATGTTTCACGGTTGGAGGACAAGATGTGATCCTGACTCCACACCATGATGCGTTGGTTGTTTCATTATCGGTGGCGAATTGTTTGGTGAAGAGAGTACTTATCGACAATGGGAGCTCTACAAACGTACTTTTCCTGGGAGCATAAACAGACCTGGGTCTAACCCACGAAGCCTTGATAAAGAAGACCACACCGTCGGTGGGCTTCGGCGGGGAAGTCAAGCATACCATCAGAGAGATAACACATTCGGTGTGCGCGGGAGGAATCCACTTGTCCACTAAGTTTTCTTTCATAGACTGTCCCTCTCCCTATAACATGATCATGGGCAGGCCACCCTGGATACACGAGCTGAGATCTGTGCCGTCAACCCTGCACCAAGTATTCAAGTTTCCAACCCCATGGGGAATCAAAGAGATCAAGGGTGATCAAGAAAACGTCCGATCATGCTATCAGACCACTTTGAAGGGAAAGACGGCTCCTTTATAACTGGAAGTGGAACAGCTGGATGATGTTCCTCTGGTACCCGGAGAGGAAGGCAGAAACCTCAGGATAGGGGCAAGGTTGCAAGAAGGCATACGCCAAAGGCTGATAGACTTTCACATATCCAATGCGGATTGCTTCGCCTGGTCCCACGTGGACATGCCAGAGATTGACCCGGAAGTCATAGTACATAAGCTGCAAGTGGACCCCAAGTACCCGACAGTCAAGCAAAAATGGAGGAAGTTCGCACCTGAAAGAGACGAGATCATCAATGATCAAGTTAAAAACCTCCTAGCGGCTGGGTTCTTTAGAGAGGTCCACTATCCGGATTGGCTAGTAAACGTTATCGTGGTCTGGAAGAAGAACGAAAAGTGGCGGGTTTGCATAGATTTCACAGATCTAAATAAATCTTGCCCTAAGGATCCTTTCTCGTTGCCTCATATATACAAGCTGGTGGATTCTACAACTCGACACCACTTGATGAGCTTTATGGACACCTTTTCTGGGTACAATCAAATACTCATGCATCGAGATGACCAGGAAAAGACGTGCTTCATGACTTCTCGTGGAATTTACTGCTACAAGGTGATGCCTTTTGGATTAAATATTGCATGATCCACCTATCAGAGACTAGTCAACATGATGTTCGTAGACCAAATTGCCTAGGCCATGGAAGTCTATATAGACTACATGCTGATCATGTCCTTGAATGCGGAAGACCACATAGCCCACCTGCAACAAGCTTTCTCTACCTTGAGGAAGTACAACATGAAGCTCAACCGCTCTAAGTGCTCATTCGGAGTAAGCTCAGGGAAAATTTTGGGGTACATAGTTACATACAGGGGCATTGAAGCGAACCCGGAGCAAATCAAGGCGATTAAAGCAGTACCTTCACCCAAGACTCCACGAGACGTCCAGAAGCTTACAACAAGAATGGCAGCCTTGAGTAGATTCATATCCAGGTTGTCCGAAAAATCGCACGCATTCTTTAAAGCCCTTAAGTTCACGGGGAAATTTGAATGGAACCAAGAGGCCGAGGACACCCTGGTCAAGCTCAAGGAATATTTCACAATGCCACCTCTTCTCTCTAAGCCCCAAGATGGAGAGCGTCTGCTCCTATACCTGGCTATCTCAGAGCATGTCGTAAGTGTCGTCTTGGTCAGAGAAGAAGAAAGCAAGCAACGTCTGGCGTACTACGTAAGCAAGTCTCTTCTGGACACCGAGACTCGCTATAGTCACCTGGAGAAACTGGCTCTCGCCTTGGTCGTCTCGGCCAGGAAGTTGCGTCCCTACTTCCAGGCTCACCCGCTGATAGTCATCACATCTTTCCCTATCAAGTCCGTACTCCACAAGCCAGAAGTATCCGAAACACTAGCCAAATGGGCAGTGGAATAAGGCGAGTACGATGTGATCTTCCGCCTTGCCACAATGATCAAATCACATGTCCTAGCAGACTTCGTAGCAGAATTCTCCCCGCCGATGGTACCAGGGGCAGAAGACGAGGTCAAGATCCAACAAGAAAATAAAAGTGAAGAGGAATTGGAACTTTATGTACATGGATCCATCAACAAACGAGGGGCAGGTGTAGGCCTCGTGCTCATCTCACCAAGAAGAGAAGTGGTATCAAGAGTAGTAAGATGCAACTTTACAGCCACCAACAATGAAAGTGAGTATGAAGCCTTAATTGCAGGACTCAGCTTGGCAAAACACTTGGGAATAGAAAACCTACACGTTTACATTGATTCCCAATTGATCGTAAGCCAGACGCAAGGCGACTACCAAGCAAAAGACGCTAGCATGACCAAGTAACTGGCAATAGCCAAGAGGCTCATCGACTCGTTCAAAGTATGCAAACTCATAGAGATCCCGAGGGAACAAAATTCGCATGCGGACGCCCTGGCCAACCTGTCCTCGACCTTAAAAACTGCAGAGCCAACTACCAAACCTTTGTTGGTTCTCCAATGGCCGGCTACTGACGAGGATGTTGAAGGGCCTTAGGTCTCCAACATTGAAGAAGAGGAAACCTGGATGACGCCCATTACTTCCTACCTAAAGGATGACGTCATGCCCAATATAAGGAGTGTATGTCGTAAGATCAAAAGGCAAGCATCCCGCTATTGCCTGATTCACAGAAAACTCTACATAAGATCTTTCTCGGGCTCATACCTCAAATGCGTAAAGCCGAAAGACGCAGATCTAGTCCTCAAGGAATTACATGAAGGCGAATGCGGGTCCCACTCTAGTCGAAGAAGGTTGGTACTAAGAGCCAAGAGGGTAGGCTACTATTGGCCAACAATGGCCCATGACGCCCTCTATATGGCCAAGTACTGTGATTAATGCCAAAGGCACGCGCAAGTATCCAAGCTACCCCCGGAAAACCTCAAATCTGTAAGTTTTCCATGGCCATTCATGAAGTGGGGAATGGACATCGTGGGAAATTCCCAACAACTCTCGGGCAGCTAGAGTACCTCTTGGTAGTCACAGAATACTTCTCCAAATGGGTGGAGGCAGAAGCCTTGAGCAAGATTACGAATGTCCAAATTAAGAAGTTCCTCTGGAAGAACGTGGTAACACGATTCGGAACGCCTCAAGAGATAGTCACGAAAAATGGTCCGCAATTCACAAGAAAAAACTTCAAGAAGTTTTGCAAACATTGGGGCATAAAACTAGGCTTTGCAACTCTGAGACATCCACAGTCCAACGGGCAAGTCGAATCCACCAACAAGACAATAGTCAATCTTCTGTAAAAGAAGCTGGACGACGCCAAAGGCAACTGGGTTGAAGAACTTCTAGCTACCTTATAGGCATGCCAAACCAGCATTAAGACTTCAACAGGGGAAACACCTTTCTCCCTGGTCTATGGAACAGAGGCGGTAACCCCTGCGGAAGTCAGTGTCCCTACGGCCAGGTCAGAGCTTCTAACCCCAAAAGAAAATGAAGAACTGATGGCTTTGTCCCTAGATCTCCTTGACGAAAAAATGGAAGCCGCGAGAATCTGAAACTAGAAGTACCAACAGGAAGTAGCTCGCAGCTACAACAAGAAGGTACGAACCCGGACATTCCAACAAGGAGAATGGGTGCTGCGCCGAGTCTTTGAGAATACCAGGGACAAGGCCGCAGGTAAGCTGGCGCCTGGCTGGGAAGGACCGTACCAAATAGTGGAAGTCAAAGGAGCAGGGGCATACAAGTTACAAGACAGGTACGGAAAAGTACAGCCAAATAGTTGTAATGTGTTACACCTAAAGTCTTACTTCTTCTAAAATAACGCCCCTGACCCTGACGACCATACCCCAGATACGTTTTCTGCTTTGGATTTTGTTTTTACATCTTTTTTATGTAATCATAATACGTCTAAAGACGGATACCAATCAATAAAACAACTGCTTCTCTCACGGGAAAACTCATTTAAAAGCATGGGGTAAATAAGTTGAACGAATACTCCTCAATAAAGGAGTAACACAAGCAATGTACCCTTCCAAAACAAAAGCAAAAAGCTCAAAAAAGAAAGAAACTCTGCTTGAAGAAAGGGAAAATACCCGAAAGAAAGCAAGAGACAAAAATTGCTTATTCTGCTTAACAAAGAGTGGCTAACCGGAAAGCAAAGTGCTAAGCAGAAAGCAAAAACAGCTTAACCTTTCTTACCAGGTCGCAGTAAACGCAAAAGCTATGTGACCTCAGCACAGAAGCATCACCCATACCTACTTACCCAGACATTGGAAGTAGAAGAAAAGTCTGGCACTTGGACCCCTTTGTGGGGGAGGTCAATACTAGCAAAACAAATGAGACTGAGAGTGGTTTCACTGTAGGAAGCAGAGTGCAGCAAAGCAAAAACAGCTATTTTCGGGTAGTTGAATGCCAAAAAGCCAGAAGATACTTCCAAGTATTAAGATGCCAAAAACGCAAGCTAGTGGTTACCTCCAGGGTAACAGAATGCCAATAAGTCGGAAGATACCTCCGGGTATCAAGAGGCCAAAAACGCGTCCTGGGAACCTAAGCATTGTCCAAGGACAAGAAGCAAAACTCCCTCAAAAAAGGAGATAATGAGATTATCCCAACTTGGAATTCAAAGAACTCTCGCAAGACACGACAAAGACTAGAGGCCAATATTCCAGAAGTCAAATAGCCGAAATGTCGATAAAAGACTTGAGGCTCACAGCCAGAAGCCAACCGCCAAGATGCAAAGGATAAAGGTTCACAGCCAGAAGCCAGCCAGTCAAAACGCAAAGGCTAGAGGCTCATAGCTAGAAGCTAGCCGGTCAAGACGCCAAGGTCGGAGGCTAGTAGCCAGAAGCCAGTCGGTCAGGGTGCTAGTAATAAAAATCTCTCCAAAGCATCGGCTATGAATGTCATCTCTAAATCTAAGTCAATGATCTGTTAAGGCAGGAAGACAACAGAAAACTAGAAAAATATTCATAAAAGGTCACGAAAGGCCGGAATACGGGTTTTACGCCTCAAAGGGCAAACAGGAATAAGTCCAAGAAGACCACCGAAGAGTTAAGACCACTAAGGCCATAAAAGCCATTACAAAGCCCACAAGGGGCAGGAGTAGTCCCTCGCAGGGGCATGCCATTAACAAAAAAAGAAAATAAATCCCACAAGGGGAGAGCAACCTGTTTCTTGATTCTGGGTCTGGAGGCTAGGCAGTTGGAGGATTAGGAGAGGCAGACTTCTCGACATTTGGCGCAGAGGTCACTGGGGTCATAGAAGCTTGGGCAGGAGTAATCTCTGGTTCATCTTCAAAGGTGGGAGCTTCGAGGCCATTTTCTTCTGCCTCCGCGATCGCCACCATCTTGTAGCTCTCAAACTCCACCTGCAAGTTCCAAGACTTGGCCTCACTCTTGAGGTAGTCTCGGACCATCTCCCAGCGCCCCGTGATCCTAGCACCGTTGACGGCCATGGACATTTCCTCTGTGAAGGTGGCCATCCTGGCGTCCAGGTTGCCAAGCTCCTCTTCCAACTTTTCCTTTTCCTCAGTCAAGCTAAGGACCTTCTCTGCCGCCTTTTCCTTCTCCGACTCCAGCCCCCGGAGCAGTTCCTTCATCTCCCTCAACTCCTTCTCTAAGCCAGCAGACTTATCCTTCTCTGCCTTCAGCTTGGCGAGGTAGCCCTCCACCTGGGCCTTCCCTGCAGAAATCACCTCAGTGATGATCTGATCCTTGGCATGGAAGAGTTAAGCAGCTAGTTGAACAACAAAGAGGAGGAAGGTTAGCCAAAAGAAAAGGAGACAGTCGAGTATCAGCCAGAAGCCAAAGGCAGGCCAGTTACCTAGATCATTTCCTGCTGGACCTGGTCGAAGATGCCCAGATTATCAGAGCTAGGAGGAATAGAAGGAATCACAGGGAAAATGGAGCTCTGCAGGTGCTCCAAGGTACAATCAAGATCGCAAACAGAGAAGGAGGACTGCTTAGCAATAGGACCCTTCTGCTTTTTGCTGGAGGCAGTGCCTTCTGGGTCCCTTTATTCTTGGACCCAGCAGAGGGAGACTCCGAGATCTCCACCACCTCAGAATCCTTACTCCCAGACGCCAACTTTGCCTTTCTTGCCGCGTGAGCCTTTTTGAAGTCCTCCAACGCCTTAGACCCAGATCCTGACATATTTCCTGCAAAACGGCAAAAGATAAACCAAGAAGCTAGCCCAGAAGGAAATAAACAAAAGGAGTAAGAAGTAAGGAGCAAACCTCTTATTCTGCTCTGGCTCAACGCTTCTTCACTTAGCAGGAATGGGATGCTTCTTTCCTCAGCAGAGATCTCCAAAGCTTCTTCAGCCTTCTCCTTGCCTTCCTCTGATTTCTCTGTAGACACTTCTGCAAAAATGAAAGGCCAAGAGTGTTAGAGAATCAAAGAGAAGTTCCGACTCTCATGAAAACAAACTTTTGGGCCCAATTCTTGGTGAAGGTTGCCCCTTTCCCTTCCTCCTTTTCCAGCTTCAGCACCAAAGGAGCATCGGCACGAGGGTGGAAGTAATATTTGCCTTCACTCGGGAGAACATGGGTGAAATAGGAGGAGTAGAGAAGCTCATTAATGCCAAGATCCATCCCATGGAACTCGTTAAGAACTTGGATACCGGTAAGAATCGTCCAAGACGGCGGGTTCAGCTGGGAAGGGCATATGTTGAAATATTCTAAGACTTTCCTCACCAAGGCCAGTATCATAACCCTGACTCCGGCCTCGAAATAGCCTTCATATACGACTATCTCATCTCCTGGGCTTTCAGAAGCCCTCTCATCTTTCCAAGGAAACCTCAAATGGACACCTTCTCCGATGGAATACGTATGCCTCCAATCCTCCAAGATCTCAGAGTTTACATTGGAGAAAGGGCCGACCTTCAGAAGCTCCGGACCCGCAGTGGATCGCAAGGGTTGCGGGTTGGCTTCAAGGATCTTTGAGTCCTCGGAAGATCCTTTGGCCTGAATAGAAGGGATAGTCCTAATCAGGTGCCTCTTCCGGACGCGAGCACTCGTCACCAGAACTAGTCATTTTTGGGTTCAAAAAGGTTTTGATCTTGGATCTAAAGATTGATTGGGGCAAGAAAAGCTTAAAGGCTAAGGCTAATCTGAAAACCTAAGAGTCGATCCCTATAATCTATCCTAAAATAAGCAATAAGAAGAAAGAAGAAGAGGATCTAACCTTAAAGTCGCGGATGGAAAGCTTGATAAGGATTCCGGGAGCAAAGAATTTTAGCAGAGAAAGGAAGAAGACGAAGTTAAAATACGAGAGAAAAAGAAAGAAAAGGTTTAAAAGGAAAGAGAAGAAATTGAAATTGGTTGCATGCGTCCAATCATTGGCGCGTATCTCGAGAAAGCAACGACTATTTTATTCCTTCTCAAATCTTTGCAAATCCCCACCAACGGCTACGAATCCTTCTCCTCAAAAAGTCAATGGCTGGGATTTTTCAACAAACCAACAACCCTTGAAAAGTGCTAACGGCTCACGAAATTCAAAATTCAAAGCCCCGAGGCCAGACGTCAAGAGCCAAACGCAACCTCCCGCTGTAACGGTGCCCGTTATCTGATAGAATTAAAACTAAAAGCAAGCAAATGCTTATAAAGAGTAGAGGCGGTGCAAGTCACAACTAAAAAGACCAAGCACAACTAATGGCCTCCTGCCTAAGCCACCTGGAAGACATGTTATTCCACAGCTTCGGATCGAACCTGCGTAATAAGGGGCAAATTTTTGGGAGTAATTTAGGTCATGGGAATTCCCCAGGCTTAAATGGAGTAAGACCTCAAAGCAGGGGAATGCCCAGAAGCAGAAAGCCAGACGACGTTGCATAGCCGGAAGCTGGAAGTCAGACGACCTTGCATAGCCGCAAGCCAGCCGACCACTGGGCTTAGAACAACTTCACATCATCTTTGCTAAACATTCATTGACCTCAAGCTTCCGTAGTGCTACAAAGAACGACCAAAATCACCCATAACACCTTGTATAAATATAAAGCTTAGGCGTTAAGAGTGAAACACATGAAAATCTTAGGCTAAAGATATCAATACAATACATCTTTTCACCATTGTTGATCTCTTGATCTTAGAACAATATCTTCGATACACATACACACAATATTCATTGACCTTCAGCTTTCGTAGTGCTTACAAAGAACGACTAAAATCACCCGTAACAGGTAAGGCGATTATGGATGTGCTAAAGCTGTATGAATCCGTGTCGGGGCAGGCAGTCAATCTCAATAAATCAGCCATCACTGTCGGCTCAAAGGTTAGTGATGGTGTGAAAATAAGAATGCGGAGATTACTACAAATCCATAATGATGGTGGGAACGGGAAGTATTTGGAGGCTTCGGAGTATGTGGGGCGAAAGAAGAAAGACATCTTCAAGTTCATAGTTGAGAAAGGTAAACATCGAACTAGTCATTGGTCCAATTCTTTTCTCTCGGAAGCTAGTAAGGAGGTGTTACTTAAAATGGTGGCTTTATCTCTCTCGGTCTATACGATGAATTTTTTTAAGCTACCAGTTGGAGTGTGTGAAGACAGAGAAGCTGCTTTAGGAAAGTTTTGGTGGAGTTAATCATCGGGTCAGAAAGGTATGCATTGGTTTCAATGGAAGCGGTTAGGCATGCCTAAACGAGAGGGAGGACTAGGATTTCGTGACATCAAGAATTTTAACTTAGCATTACTCGGAAAACAAGTGTGGCGTTAAATGTATCAACATGTGAGTTTGACTGGCCACGTTTTGAAGGGTCGTTATTTTGCAAACTCATCATTTCTAGAAGCAAGCCTAGGTCATAAACCTTCCTTTATGTGGTGGTCCTTACTTAGTGGTAGAGATCTTCTAAAGAGGGGGATGCGGGTTTTGATTGGCAATGACGAGAATACATTAACTTGGGCACATAATTGGTTACCTACAAAGCCTCCAAGACCACCACGATAGCTTGTTGGTCCATTACAATAAATCGATCTGGTTAAAGACGTTTTGCTTCCTTCTCGCAGAGGATGGGATATTGACAAACTAAAAGCTAATATTGTACAAGAAGATGTGGATTTGATACTTCAGTTGCGACTAAGTGTTAGATCAGATAACGATGTGGTTGGGTGGGATTATACTAAAGACGGGTTTTACATAGTGAAGTCAGGGTATTGGCTAGCTTCTCATTTGGATGTTGAGGAACTTAATCCCAGTCCTGGTAATGTCGACTTCAAAAAGGAAGAATGGAATTTCAAAATCCATCCTAAAATTAAAAGTTTCTCTGGCGCCTTTCTTTCACTGCATTACTAGTGGGGTCTGTACTTAGACAGCGTCATATTTCCATACATGTAGTTTGCAAAAGGTGTTGGCATGAGGAAGAGAGTCTTGAGCATATTTTCTTCTTATGTCCTCATGCACAGGCGGTATGGCGAGGCGCACAACTGCCGAATATGTCCATGCTTAATCCTCTAACCTCATTACATCAGAAACTCATTGCTATTGTTGAGTTACACACCAATGTCCAAGCTTCACCATTTGAGCGTCAAATATCCATTTTAACTCTTTGGAGATTGTGGGAAAGACGTAATATTGTAGTGTATGAAAAAATCTATAGTTCATGGCAAGATGATGTTAATATGATCATTAAAGATTCTTTGGAGTGGATCAGTGTTGAACAACAGACAGAGTGGGGAATAAGATCAACTAATCGGCCGTTTTGTAGTACATGGCAAATACCACAGTTGGCGTTAGTTAAGTGTAACTTTGATGGAACCTTTAATCATCATGGTCAGGCCACAGCAGGTTGGGTGGTTAGAGATGATCATGGAATATATCTTACTTCTGGTCATTCGGTCGGACCACTATGTCAAGATTCTTCGGAGACAGAGTTGCAAGCATTGCTCATATCGGCCGGCACATGCTGTTTGGAGTAAAGGTTTCTCAAAGGTTCAGTTCGAAGATGATAGTTTGCAACTGGTGGATCTTTTTCACGGTTCACTCTGTTTTCGGCACAACAATTTGGTCTTAGATATTAAAATTTGGCTGAATCGATTCCAAGATGTAAAGGTGAGTTCGACTTCTCGACAAAACAATGACGTAGCAAATTCTTTGGCCAAGCTTTGTTTCCTTCCAAATGTGTTGTTTGAATCTTTTTTCTTTATTCTCAACTGTATCTCAAACATGTTGTTGCCAGATAACCATTAAACAATAAAATTGTCGTTATAAAAAAAAGACAAATCAAATAAAACAATATATCAAATAAGGGTAAAATAGAACATTTAATCATTTTCTTAATACATGTGAAATAACTTTAAACGATATATAAAAAAATAATGGAGGAAGTATAAACTAGAGAGGGTAAATGTGTTATTTCCTACGATAAATATCATATAACATCATATCTTTACCGAATTATGATCCCGTATCAGATCTCTATGAATTAAAAATTGTAAATTTAATTCTACATGAATGGATAGTGGATAGTTCAAAACTTAATTATCTATAAAGCATATTTTTGTTGGTTTGTTATTAACCAAACAATTTTAAACCAGATCAACCAACATAAAACCCAATTTTAATCAAACGAAACCAATTTTTAACAAAATCTCCATGTATAGTGAACTAAAAAAGAAAGAAGAATCTTTAAAACTTTTTTTTGGTTCATCGGCGTTGTTCTTCGTTTCTTCTTCTTCTTCAACAGAAAAAGCATGGAACCACAAACGTATACACCCTTGATTTCAGTTTCTTACACGTATAACAAGTTTACCGACAAAACCTTGATGTTTCCTCTTCTCTCTTTTCGGCATCTCCTCTGGTTTTATGTAGCTTTCCTCCGACGGCTCTTGTACTGTTCGCATGCCTCTCTATCATTTATTAATTTTTATTCCATCCTTTTTGAATTAGCAGAACTTATTTATAGGTGCGTAAGATCGCAAGTATTTTTATTTTCTCCAATTACTTCAACACATGGCCAAAGCAATGCTATCTTGGTTATGTTTTCTATTGCGATCAATACAACATAATGTTCTTCATCCTTTAGATTACAAGTGCAATACATAGTCCCAGGAGTTACGAATTACAAATAACAGAGCATAAATCAAGAAGGAACTTTGATTTAAACCTATAGAAACGAACTTAGGGAGAATTAGTAACTGAATCCTTTGTGCAATGTAGACTTGAAGGTCTAAAACAAAAGATCTTGATCTCTCTTCGTTGGTCTTTCTGAACCAAACCTGTGAGGGTCGAAATCCCACAGGCCCATTAGCGGCTAAAGAAGCTGGACCTGTATCAAAGCAGAAAGACCAATTACAAAGTCGGCCCATTACGAAACCTAAAGAGAAGGCTTCGCTTAGTCAAGGAGGAGATGGAGGTTGCGAGATCCGAGGGAGGAGATATCGTCGAGGAGGTTCCGAAGATCAATGAGGATTAGATTATAAATGGGAGCCTTCGATAACAAGAGAGGGGGTTGGACTTTTCGACAAAACAAGAGAGAGATAGAACATCACTTTTAGCTTTCGATTATTCATTCGTCATTATTACTTGTAAACATTTTTGATACAAACATCAATAGAATCAGACGGCTACCATTTTTATCAATCATCTTAGCTCTAACGGGATTCGATCCCACCTTGTTCCACTTCTAAACCTCTTCGAGATTATCGTAAGATAATCGTGAGACATAACCCTCACAATTTGGCGCCGTCTGTGGGGACGAATAATCAAATCACTGACTCCTATAGCTAAGAAGATGGATCCTGCTAATGGTGGCTTGAATCAACCCGAATCCTCGCCACGGACAACGAGCAATAGCTCACCGACCCATGGAGGTTCTGGACTCCCAGAACTTCGCCGTTCCACTCCTCCAAACGAGCCTTCCGCCACCACGGAAGGTCGATCGGAACCTGTTGGCTCCCCGAAGGCTACCTGACGACCATGCTCCGAGATTACAAACGCTCGGAGGCTCTTACCTGAATCTCTTCGGATCGCAGCTTTCGGCTTCAGCCGCAAGTCAGGTTTCAGATCAGCTGTCCGAGATCCGCCAGATGATGCTACAGCTGGTGAGTCGAACCCAGGAAAACGAACGGTTGGTTCACCAGCTGGCATCCCGACAACAACAAGTTGAGCAGGAGACGAGGTCGCTCGTACACTCGTCTCAGCCTTCGAATAGGAGAGGATCAGGGGTGACCTTCCGAGATCTCGTCACTGATCCATCTTTCCCTCGAGGACGTCTCGAGTTCTCTCCCGTTCACACGATACCTGAAAGGGAGGAGCCTCCTCTCTCGACGCCCCTCGCGGCAACCATTCCAGTACCTAACCCATTAGCCACTATGGCAATGGAAAGTAACTTAGCCAGTACGAGCTCGGGACCTGATTAGATCTCCCATCATGTATTGGAACAGAGACACGATTTGCCTCCCCCGCCTCCGATACCTAGACCTACTGATCAGGGTCCGATCCAAGCCAACGGAAGGACCTCCTCCTATGCAGCCGTCGAATATAACCGATCTGCTCCCTCGGAGGCTCGACAGAGAGCGGAAGCTGCAGACATAGTCTTTCCAGGTCCCCTGGTTGACCACGCTAGACAAAACAGCCCCAGGGGCCGAGAAAGGCCCGGATCCCAGGTATTTGGGGCCCAAACCCATAATGGGCCCTGTGACAGCCCCCCGAGCGGGCATCTATCGACATTTCAGATATCCTTCACCTAGATAGTCATGATGCTATCCGAAGGTACATGGAAAGAATGCACGCGGCTCTTCAGAAGCTAAATGCACAAGTTCATAAGGCCACAAGCTCGGCACCTGAAATCGAGAGCATAATAGAGGAAACTCGAGGGACCCCGTTTACGAACAAGATAGCTAACTCTTACATAAGAGATACATGGAAAATTCGAATCCCTGAGTTCAACAGGACCTCGGACCCTAAGCCTCATCTAAGAGCCTTCAGGTTAGCCATCGTTAAGGCTCATTTCACGCGCGAAGAGTGCGACGCTGGCTATTGTCGAACCTTCGCTGAGAACGTAACAGGCACAACCCTCGAATGGTTCTCAGGTCTCGAGCCAAACACGATAGATAGCTTCGATCAGCTAACTAATGCTTTCGCAAAGCAGTACTCAACTCACATTCGGAAACATGCTTCTGAAGCAGACCTGTGGAAAATCCGACAAGGAGTTGGGGACACACTCCGTGTTTACATAAAAAAGTTCAGGGCAGTCAGAACTAAGCTTTCGAATCCTAATGATCAGGTCGCTATCGAAGCACTCCGGAGAGGGCTTTGGTAACGATCAGAGTTCTTGTCGGAGCTTACTATCAACCCTCCACCCACGATAGACGATGCTCTCCACAGAGCATCTCGGTTTATTACTCTCGAAGAAGAAACTGCTGCGATGGATAAAATCCATAAGAAGCCTCAGACCTATTCAAACGTTGACCCTCAAGAAGCGAGGGGCCAGGATAAGAAAGTTAACTTCCGTAGCAAACAGACCCAAGGAGAACACTCCTATGCGATTAGTGAGTCTCAGGAAGACAAACTTGTCGCGACAACGGCAAAGCCCCCTGGACTAAGTTGTTTGATGAAAGCAAATTTTGTACCTACCACGAGAGGAAAGGTCACTCGACATAGGAATGTTGGGACCTCCAGCGTCAGCTGGCAGCTAAGTTTGCTGCCGGCAAAATAAAGGATGTGGATCTTAGGAAACCACCACCCTTCCAGAAAAGAAACCAGCGGGAAGCTTCTCCGAAGCGGAGTAGATCTCCAGAAAAGGAGACTGATTCACCGCCTCCAGCTCCTAAGAAAAGGATCGACATGATCCTCGGAAAATTTCCAGAAGGAAAGAGCCTCCAAATAGAGGCTCCGAAACCTCTGCCGAAAGGTACGGAGGCTGCTTTATTCGAAAGAACATCGAGCCAGCAACTCTCTGACCCCAGAATAGACTATATCCTCGGAGGATCAGATATCTGCCAAGAGTCCGTAAATTCAATAAAAGGCCATCTATGGAAGGCTGAATCCAGTGCCTGGCCGAGACCATCCAGTCAAGAATCGAATACCAAAATCTTCTTCTGGGAAAGCGAAACCTCGGAACTCGACCAGCCTCACGACGACGTTTTGAAAGGCATGAAGATCGACGATTACGAGATCTCTGGCCAGAAGGCTAACCTCGTAGGCTTCTCCGGGGAAACTACCACTTCCCAGGGAACCATCAAACTCCCAGTGATAGCTGGAGGAGTTATGAAAATGGTTAACTTTGTGGTAATCGACAAACCGGACCAATTTCACGCGATACTCGAGAGACCGTGGATTAATAAGATGCGAGCCGTAGCTTCGACGTATCACCAATGTGTGAAATTCTCAACTTCGACAGGGGTGGCTACAATACAAGATAGCCAGAAAATACCAAGAATCTGCTACTTGGGAGGGTTCCAAATCATAAAGGAATCTCCTCAATAGCAATTACAGTCCCGAGAAAAGCAGGCGATGCAGCAAAACATTCGGGGCCCTCCACGGAACCTTACCGAACAAATTTGCATCGTTCTGCTCACCCCGAAAAATGCGTTCGCATCGGGTCAGAGCTACTTGCCCACGTCAAAAACAAGCTTATACGATTTCTCGCAGAGAATGTGAGAACCTTCGTCTGGAATACTAACGACCTGAAGGGCATAGACCGACAAGTAACGACACTTAAGCTAAACGTTGACCCGACGTTTAAGCCAATTAAGAAAAAATGTGTAAGCTCGGCCTCGAAAAGGCTCAAGCAGTCAACGATGACCTCGATCAACTAATTAACGCTGACGCTATCAGAGAAGTTCACTATCCTGACTGGCTAGCCAACCCGGTGGTTGTCAAAAAGAAAAACGGGAAGTGGAGGACATGTGTAGATTTCACAGACCTAAACAAAGCATGTCCAAAAGACAACTTCTCGTAACTCCACATCGACCAACTAGTCGAGGCCACCGCGGGCCATCAGTTGTTGTCCTTCATGGACGCTTTCTCGGTTTACAATCAAATTATGATGGACCCGGTTGACCAAGAGAAAATTGCTTTTATAACAGAACGCGGGACCTACTGTTATAAAGTTAAGCCATTTGGACTAAAAAATGTTGGGGCCACTTACCAAAGGCTCGTGAACAAAATGTTCGCAGGACAGCTCGGTAAAACGATGGAAGTCCATATAGATGACATGCTCGTTAAGTTCGCCAACGGAGATGACCATGTCAATAAGAATGCTTCGATATTCTCAACAAATATGACATGAAAATAAATCCTGCCAAGTGCACCTTCGGGGTACCTTCCGGGGAATTTCTCGCGTACCTCGTCACGGAGCAAGGAATCGAAGCAAACCCAAACCAAATAGCTACCTTCCTAGAAATGTCGTCACCAAGAACGACCAGGGAGGTACAAAGGCTAACGGGGCGGATCGCAGCTTTGAATCGATTCATCTGCTGATCAACTGACAAGTGTCTTCCGTTCTATAAACTCCTACAAAACAACAAAAAGTTCATGTGGGACGAAGAATGTGAAGAAGCCTTCAGACAAATCAAAGCCTACCTTTCCCAGCCTTCGATCCTTTCCAAACCCGTAAAAGGGAAACCTTTGTACCTTTATATCGCCGTTTCCCCAGCGGCAGTGAACGGATTGCTGGTAACAGAGGAGCAGAACGAACATAAGCCTGTTTATTATACCAGCAAAAGTCTTATAGACGCCGAAACACGATATTCAGCTATGGAAAAACTGGCCCTGACAGTCGTCACGGCACCTAGGAAACTTCAGCCGTATTTCCAATCACACTCGATCGTCGTAATGACGTCTAAGCCTTTGCGCTCAATATTGCACAGCCCAAGCCAGTCCGGACGCCTCGCTAAGTGGGCCATTGAGCTCAGCGAGTACGACATCGAGTACCGACCGAGAACGGCGGCTAAAGCCCAGGTTCTAGCCGACTTTTTCATTGAGCTAGCCACCGAGTACATGGATGCAGACTCCATAGCCCCAAAATGGACACTCCACGTTGACGGAGCCTCCTCGAAACTGGGGTCCGGGATTGGCCTGAGGCTAGGCTCCTCAACGGGAGAAATCATAGAACAATCTTACAGACTAGGCTTCAACGCCTTCAATAATGAGGTTGAATACGAAGCATTGATTGCGGTTCTGAAACTCGACATAGGAATCGGGATCCGAGAGCTCAATGCTTATAGCGACTCTCAGTTAGTAGCTAGCCAATTTCACGGAGAATATGAAAAGAGGGACGAGCAAATGGGGGCATACCTCGAGGTTGTGCAAAACCTCACTAAACAGTTTGAAAAATTTGAACTTACAAGGATCCCAGGCGGAGAAAACTCCTCCGCTGACGCGTTAGCCGCGTTAGCATCCACGTCCGACCCCCTCGTCAAAAGAATAATACCCGTAGAAGGTATAGAAAAGCCCAGCATCGACATAGCGACAAAAGACGCAATCAAATCTAGCCTAGAAGAACACAAAGAGGAGGCTCGACCCCTAGGAATAAGTACCGCAGCTACCCAGCATGAGTCCCTCACTCAAGACTTCACCACCTTTTGGTTCCAAAGAACCAAAACCCATAACATCAAGAGATGAGCTTCCGGGGGCACAGAGCAGGTCTGCAGGCCGAACATCTGCGCTGCCACCAACCCTAAAAGCGAAACTCCATCCGAAAACAACTCACATAGTGCCTTTGGGGGCACGGCTTAGAGCTCCGAACTGAACGACAATACAGAAGGCACCCTTGAGAACAGAGCCTCCGAGGAGCCTGATTCTCAGAATGCCTCCGGGAGCACGATCCCGACTCAAGAAGAGTTAGGGAGTGATATGGAACCCGTGCCTACGCAAGCTACTGCTCCATCCCTCCACGACAAAGTACTCGGAAGAACAGACTGGCGAATTCCAATTATGCAATACATTCGGGAGGGTATAGCCCCCCCCCCCCNCCCCCAATAAGTGGGAAGCCCAAAAACTCAAGGCACTAAGCGCAAGGTACTGCATAATTGAATCCAATCTCTACAAGCGAAGCATCTCAGAAACATACCTCAGATGTGTCCACGGCCTTGACGCCCTCAAACTCATGGCAGAGGTGCACGAAGGCTCGTGTGGGAACCACTCGGAGGGTCGAGCACTAGCCATTCGGATCAAGAGACAAGGCTATTTCTGGCCAACTATAATCGCAGATTGCGAAACCTACTCCGTCTAGTGTGACAAGTGTCAGAGGCACGCCCCGATCATCCATCAGCCGACCGAAAAACCATCTTCAATATCGGCACCTTATCCCTTTATGAGATGGTCCATGGATGTTATCGGTCCATTCGTGCCTTCGGCCGGACAGCAGAAGCTACACTTCGTATTAGTTTTAACTGACTACTTTACGAAATGGATCGAGGCAGAGGCCCTCCAGCAAGTCACGAGGGTCGAGGTAGAAATTTTCGTATGGGAGATATCGTATGTCGCCATGGAGTTCCGTACGAAATCGTCACCGACAATGGAACCCAGTTCACATCAGACGATTTCAGAGCGTTCTGCGATACCTGGAACATACGCCTTAGATCTTCCACTCCGAGGTACCCCCAAGGGAACGGTCACGCAGAGGCTGCTAATAAGTCAGTATTAGCCAACCTCAAAAAGCGCCTTGGAACCTTGAAAAAGTCTTGTGCCGATAGGCTGCCGGAAGTCTTGTGGGCATGTCGAACCACCCCACGAAGGGCAATCGAAGAGACTCCTTTCTCTCTAGCCTATGGGATGAAAGTCGTTGTTCCCGCCGAAGTCTCCGTTGGGAGCCTCCAACAGAGCCTGTGTACCTCGAACCTGGCAATCAACAACCAGTTGCTCCTGGACAACATCGACTTGATCGAGGAACAACAAGACCAAGCCTTTGCCTGCATCCAAAACTACCAGCAAGCAATGACACGACATTACAACGCCAAGGTCAAGAAACAAAGGTTCGTGGTTGGTGATCTTGTACTACGAAATGTATTCGAAAATACCAAAGAGCGAGGCGCCGGAAAACTCGGGACCAATTGGGAAGGTCCATACCGGATCACCCACGTGGTAAGACCTGGCGTCTATAAGGTCGTAAAGGTTCGAACCGGGGTACCAGAGATACGATCATGGAATGCCATGAATCACAAAAAATACTACCATTAGGTACTCAAAAAATCGAACTACGTTAGACTTGATCCCTTGGCAGGGTACGTAAGCAGCTCTGTCAATGAGCGCAGCCCCATTCCACCAAAAACCACTACCTTAGTGAGTCAGACGCCTCGCAATCAGGCAACTGACTCCTGAACCACAACGCGTTCACGCAATACGACTTCGAACATTATCACTTGAACATTTCATAATAAAAAAAGGTTCATAGGAAACTAAACTTAACAAAGGTCTTAAAATCCTATCAAAGAAAATCAGGTTCCTAGAAACCTAAACTTAACAAAGGTGTTAAAATCCTATTAAAGAAAATCAGGTTCCTAAGAACCTAAACTTAACAAATGTCTTAAAATCCTATCAAGGATAATCAGGTTCCTAGAAACCGAAATTTAACAAAGGTCTTAAAATCCTATCTAAGAGAATCAATTTCCGAGAAACCTAAATATACTAAAGGTCTTAAAATCCTATCAAAGAAAACCAGGTTCCTAGAAACCTAAATTTATCAAAGGTCTTAAAATCCTATCAAAGAAAATCAGGTTCCAAGAAACCTGAATATGCGAAAGGTATTAAAATCTTAACAAAGAAAGGTCAGGTCCCTAGAAACCTAAATGAAGGGCCCGGAGGTTCTACCAACAAAAACCGAGTTCTCAAGAAACCTGATAGCCTACTAGGTCTCAGAATCCTGTCAAAACGAAACCAGGCTCCCAGAAACCTGAAACATCACGAAAGGCCATCAAGTCACTCAGGTTCCCAGAACCCTTAGCATGTGAGATATACTCGAAGTCTATAGAGACTAAGTATTATCCAGCTCAAGGACTCGAGAGCCCAAAACGGTTAAAAAGGCCTTAGGGCCCCTTTTTGGAATCTTTGAAGCCCGGAATGCGATCGGGGGCCTTAGAAAGGCATGAATATAGTTGCTTAGACCATCTAAGCAGAACTGGAAGCCTTACAGGCACCCAAACAATCCCAAAACTTAAGATAGTGGATAGGTTTCCTAACTAAAAAGACTAAAGAATACGTATTAAGTCGTAAGTCCGACAAATACTAAGGAAAATAGTCACAATAAAAAGCAAAAACCCAAAATACTTTATAAATGCATCCAAGTGCACCAAAAGGTCTAAGAGTTTAAAAGCCTCTCCAGGCTCCAAGATCCATGAGTTTAAAAGCCTCTACAAGCTCCAGGTTTACAAGTTTGAAAAGCCTCTTCAGGCACCGGACAAAGTACTTAAGAAAAAAAGAAAGGGAGAAAGGAGCCTCACAAGGCCCAAAAATCTAATAGAACTTAAAAATTTAGCAATCCTTCAAACACCGGGACCCCCCGCAGCGTGATCCTCACTTCCATCAACAGCTTGCTCAGGGGGCTCACTGATCATCGAAACCTCTTGCCCAGCCTCCTTATCAGCCTGATCCTGCACAGGCGGGTTTGGGGTGATCACATCCATAGGCTCCGAGCTCTCGGATAATTGGGGAAGAGGAAGCTTCGAAACAGAAAAATCAGAAACCAGAGACTTATCATAATTTTCGACAACAGAAGGAAGCAAGGCAAGCAGACGACCATACTCCTCCTGGACACTTCTAATCTCCTTTGAGATAAGACCCGCCAAGAGCTCTATGTTAGCCTGGACTTCCTGAGCATAGATTTTGGCAGAAACCTCATCTCCTTTCTTCTGAAACTTCTCCTTTATGGATACCAAAATCTTCTCATAAGCCCTGATCACCTCTTTCTTACCTGCTCTCACAGGTCTCCTAACTTCCGCATCCCTATTTGAGACAAGATCCTTATTGGCTAAGATAAGTTCATTAACCTACCCATTAACTGTCTTCTTCGCGCTTTCAAGTGCTAGAATCTTGTTACCCTTAACCTTGAGATCCAGGGATAGGTCGGCTATCTTCCCCTCACGAGCCTCCAGCTGAGACATCAGCTCCCCCACTTGGGCTTGTAGCTTCAAAACGTCGGATCTAGATTGGATCAGAGTGTTTTTTGTGTCTTGAAAGACAACCCTCACATCCTCGAGCTCACGAGCATCAGGAAAATCCTCAAACAGGTTCTCATAACCAACAGTAGACCGATTGATCGCGCTAGCCAGCTAAGTAACAAAAATAAGTCAGAAAGGAGTTAGTCCGTCAAGGAAAAAACAGAGTAAAAATTTCTTACCTGGCCAAGATAGTAAGATACATCCAGGTAACCTGCTTTGTTCTTCAAACTGTTGATAGCTGGAAATGGGGATCCTGGCTGCTTCATGTGACGCATCAGGGTAGACAACCCCCCCAATTGTCATCAAGCACCGAACCTAGGCCTGAGTGAGTGAAACTCCAGGCACCTTGACCACCCCTGGAGGAAAAAGAAGAAGTTATGGCCACTCTATCCCCAGAGCTGGAACGTACCCTCTTGGCAGAGGGACTGTCAGACTCCTGGCTACCTCTGGAAACGTGAGGGCTGACAGCGTTATCTCCAGAGATCACAACTTCTTTTCCACCAGGGTCAGGATGGTTTGCACTAGAGGTATCGATTTTTATGTTCTCCCTCTAGGCAGAAGGGGCATTGTGAATGGTTGTGATTGGGATAGCTACCTGTGGAGGTTTAGATGAACTGTCATCGAGCATCTCTCTAATTGAGTCACGAAAGGAACCCGCAGGGACCTTGTCACTTAGGCTCCCTTTTGAATGAGAACCGCCAGAGGTTCTCATTTGACGGGATCTAGCCTCGAGGGAACGGAAAGAAGGCTGAAGGGGCATCCTTTGGACAGTTTCTGAGGTGCTAGCTTCTGCGGAAATGTCGACAGGGGACAGATCTTCGGACACTGGACACCAAAGAAACTGTCAATAAAAAAAATGATGATAATAACAAGACAAGAGATTAACTACTAAGAAAGCATACCCTCGAGTTGGTTCACGGGAATCGGTTCAGGGTACATAACCCTATAGTACTCAGGAAACCTGGCCTTACGGATCCTTAAAGAAGGAAAATCCAACCAGTTGAGAGGTCCTTGTTTTTGGCTCATTACCAGGGCTCTGGCTATCTTGAGGGAGGCGTTCGAAGATTCCGTAGTACCTAGAAAATAGCAATAATCACACATTAGCAACGTAATATATGGGGAAGTAAAATTTCAGGAAAGTAAGAGCAACCCTAACTGATCAAACAAACCCAAGAGGTACGCATTGAGCGACCCTCAGGGACCGTAGAAGGGTCAACTTTCACAAAGAAGAATTTTTTGCGCCAGAATTCATCATTAACAGAAAATGAGAAGATCCACGACCAGGGCGAGCCGCGAGGTAATTGGTACCACCGACTCCTTTGGTAGGGTTACTCTCTTTGATCATGTAAAGATTAACTAAATCTTGGATGCCAAACTCGATTCCCTCCTCTCTGGATCTGGCGATAAGACCCATAACTACCCGAATAACAGAGGGACAGAGCGTGGGGAGAGCTAGACCATAGCGCTCGAGAAGATCTAACAAGAGAGAAGGGAGAGGAAATCGAAGATGACATTTTGAAATCTATTGCTCGTGGACACAGAACCACCCTTCCGGCGCATGCTCGGGGCTCTCTAGAGACGAAGGGACCAGCATCAGGTTCTTCGGAGCACCAGCCTTCACTATCAGGTTACATACCTCCTGATTAGTAAGAGAAGAAGGCTGGTGGGGCCCAAAAACGACATCTCTGGAATTGGTCAGGGTAAGAGCCCTAGAAACCATCTCCGTCTTGATAGCCACGGCGGCATCCCTATCGATTATGACAATGTTCGTCCGCTTACGCTTACGGACTTCTCGTGAAGCCTTAGAGCCGCCAACTTTGTCTTTGCTCTTACCCATGGGGAAAAAGAAGAGAAAGGGGAAGGAAACAACTAAAGAGCTTCTAGAAAGGAAAAATTCTTAAGGAACCGATGAAAAGGAGATCAGAAGGAAGTGAAAACAGTTTTAAAATAAGAAAAAGAAACAAAACGACGAGATAAAAAAAATGGAAAAGGGAAGAGAGGTTACCTTGGCGATCGTGCAAGTGGCGTATGGAGATAGAAGTGGTGCAGTTAATGATGACTTTATATATCGCTTCAAGTATTTTCGAAACCCAAGCGTAATACTTCGGTTCCCTCATAACAGCAGCCGTCAGATCTAATCTGCTCAATTTCAGCCCTTAGATTGAAGAAAGTCGAATATTTAATGAAGATTTGGTAATATCTTTGGCGGGATTTCTTCTAAAGAAAGGATTTGCGCATCTCGGCACATATAACACTGGCCCAAGACGCTGGGGGCAATTGTGAGGGTCGAAATCCCGCAGGCCCATTAGCGGTTAAGAAAGTTGGACCTGTATCAAAGCAGAAAGACCAATTACAAAGCCGGCCCATTACGAAACCTAAAGAGAAGGCTTCGCTTAGTCAAGGAGGAGATGGAAGTTGCGAGATCTGAGGGAGGAGATATCGTCGAGGAAGTTCCGAGGATCAAGGAGAATTAGATTATAAATGGGAGCCTTCGATAACAAGAGAGGGGTTTGGATTTTTCGACAAAACGAGAGAGAGATAGAACATCACTTTTAGCTTTCGATTATTCATTCATCATTATTACTTGTAAACATTTTTGATACAAACATCAATAGAATCAGACGGCTACCATTTTTATCCATCATCTTAGCTCTAACGGGACTCGATCCCACCTTTTCCCACTTCTAAACCTCTTTGAGATTATCTTAAGATAATTGTAAGACCTAACCCTAACAAAACCCTTGACCCAAACGGACTTCAACAACTTCTCTTTCTTGTTCCGAAATTCTTTTCCTAATAGCTACCAAAGAAGTCTACTTCACTAAAACTTCTTCGTCCTTGACATTTCCATCTTCACCATTCTCTTCTCCTCCATCTTCGGTTCAGCCTTTCCCATATAGGTCAAATGACTTGCATATTATTAATTCTCTCTGTACATTTTCATACATGAGTACACAACTTAGGTTAATGAAATATAAGTACAATTTGATCCTTAATATATATATATATATATA